>JAMYXO010007995.1:0-11386 GCA_033310375.1 Conus canariensis
GACAAAAAAGCACGTGAAGAAAAATCACACAAAGACCCCTTTAAAAAAACCCCTTCAAAGATATTCCTAAAGATGTAATTTTAAAAAATCTGTTTAGGGATCAAAAATTTTGCATTATAAATAATTACTGGTTTCAGAATGAATGTTTATTTTTTTTTTTTCTCGGGCATCTTTGTAAATATTTTAACCGGGAATTTTGATTGAAAATTGTGCATCTTGTTTTCCTTATTGTGACGGGTCTGATAGCCCTGAAATGGCAGACGTTGTACCGGGCTAAAAAACAACACGAAGTGAACTGGACTGGAACTTTTCGGAATCGCCCATTTGGTAAGCCCCGGACTCAAATCCAAGGGTTGCGGGTTCGAATCCCCCGCCGGGCCGTTTCGGTACGGGGGATTTTTCCTCGGGTTAACATTATTCTGACTCCATTTCCTTACAGTCCTTCGAATGAACTTAAGCCGAGGTTTTGTGGAACGAAGCAAATCTTTCACACACAAAAAAAATCCTATCACCAAAACTTTGGGAAGAGAAGGCCATTTGGCCGTTGGTATGGTGCATTTTACACATGGGCATGCACCCCCCGAAGATGGAGAGGCTCCCTTAATGGCGGAAAAAAAAAACCGGGCATACACACAAAACTCCACTCCCTTTTTGGGGTGGAGGGGTTTTTAATAGTTGCCTGTCTAACGGGGGAGTGTCCCGGGGATTTTCACCCTGCGTCGCCAAAAAAAAGGGAAGAAGAAGGATTTTAGAATTCGTTTTCGGAGCTTGCAGTTGCTAAGGGGTCTTTAAAAGTTTCAAAATTTTCACCAAATGAAATTTGAGGTCGCTCAGAAAAATTTAGTACGCCCAATGACTTTAAATGTCACGTCCTTTATTTTTATTTAGACATTTCGCTTTCTTTTCCTTTACTTTCGTGTTTAAGAGCTGTTTACTGTTTTTTCCGAATGAGTAATTTCTTTTTTTCCGAAAGACATATAAAAGAGTGGGGGTTTTTGTAAATAAGGTTTAACGTTTCCCCAGCCACTATGTGAATCAGCTTTGAACGAATTGGGAAAAGAGGGCCAAACGTGTTGCTGTAGGTATTTTCAAACCCTGTTGCTGAGGTTTTGTCTAAAGGTTTTCTGTAGGATTGTCTTCGGCTATTTTTTTAGCTAAAAAAGTTCAAATCACACACGCACACCAAAAACACACACAACCCCACACACACACAATACAACAACACACACCACACCAACAAAACACCACACCACAACCACAACACCCCAAAGATATAAGACACACACACACAACAGAGACACAAACAACATGGACGTATCACGCACACAACACGACACAGACACACACACACAGACAAAAAACAACACACACAGACCACACAGACACAAACACACACAACACACACACACACACCCCAAAAACACCGCGCGCGCGCAGCGCGAATAAACGCCCCCCTTTTCGCCTCTGAATGGCACCCCACCGCGAGACATTTGGAAAGAATTACGGTGGGGCTTAAAAATTTTGATACATTGGGGTAAAGCGGGTCCCCGCAACGTTTGAACATTCGTTGAAACCCGAGTTCACTAGCGTTTTCTGAAAAGGGGTTTTTCTGACACGGCGGGCAGTGAAAAGTCAAATGGACCATTCTTGACTTTTTTTTTGGCAATAAGGTTTTGTTTCTATAAATACTCTTTTTTTTAACAAAAATTCAGTCTTTTCAGACTGTATTTTTAAGAAAAATAAAAACCTTTTTATGTTCTGTGAAATTTAAAATGCTTTTCTCGAAAAAAAGGGTTACTATCTCTCAAACAAATGGAACAAATAAAAAATCAAAAGCAGTGCTTTTCGATCTGAGGCCTCCATCGAACAATTTAGTTCGAAAATCAACAATACAAGAGAAAAATTTTAGATACAACCATTGCTCACCTATCCTAGAAAAAATCGTTGATTTTCGAAGTAAAGCCTTTTTCCAAAGAGTGTGGGTACAAAACGCCGGGTTTTTGTTTTCACATTTTTCAACCTGCCCCGGATTATCTTTGGAACTTCTTCGCTGTACCGCTCCCTCAATGCCTCTTTTCTTCTATTGAGAGCATCCTTCGCCCTCCAAACAGACAAAAGGAGAATTCAGGGACTTCCCTTTACTTGATAAGGGCCTGTCTCAAAAAAAAAAAAAAAAGCCTTTTTCCTTGGGCTTTGGGGGAATAAAACCCAAACCGTCGTAGTGCTATGATTATTTCCCTCCTGTAAACTCAACATTTTGTAACTCGTGGTGTGTGGTGTGTGTGTGGGGGGTGTGTTGGGGTGTGTGTGTGGTGTGTGTTTGTGTGTGTAAATTTGGGTATTTGAATTTGGGGGGTGTATGCCAAATTTGCTTTCATTTTGTCATTCATATAGTTCAATGTGAAAATCTGTTTATTTGTGAGCACTCGAATTCTTTGAACAAAAACATTGAAGACCCCCCCCCCCCCTCCCACCCCCCTTGTTATCATTGTCATTTTCATCACTACTAGTACATTTTATCCGATCTCATCATCATTATCATTGTCATCAAAAATTACATATATTATTTTTTACTATTTATCTTTATCATCATTTTCAGCACATGATCTCATCAAAACACCACTACCATCCCACCAACAATACCACCACCGTTTCAATTCATTATCATTTATCATCATCATCATCTCATCATCTCATCATATCTCATCAATGTGACGACCATGGGGTGATTCTCCCTCCACATGTCGAACTAAAAGATTTCCTTTTCAGTTGTATTTCATGGGATGTTTGACTAAAGAGGAAAAATCCAGGCCCAACAGCCCATTGGATAAACGGGCAAATGTCACCTTTTATTTAAAAAGGGATTTTCCTCAGGGAAAAACAATCAAAATAACTGAGAACTTTGGGGGAGGTTCAGGAAAAAGGCTTTCGGTTGTTATTTTTGTCCGTTCTTTTTAAACATATTAGGCTAGCCACAGGTCAACATGTGCTAATCGTATCCATGTAAACCCTGTCGAAACCTTTCACAGCATTCATTCATTCTCCACAGCTTAAAGGGCCACGCAGTGCACCTTCAAATTAGCAGTGTGGTGAAAGGATATGGACAGTTCGTATGCGGTGATACCTCCAAGAAAAACTGTTTTTTTTAAGTATATGAGATAAACATTTCGCAAACACCCCAATTTTAAAAAAAACAACTTCTTTCACTTTTAAAAAGGGCAAATGCAAACCTCGGGAAAACAAAAAACTAGTCATATCCGAAAATAAATAAATGCCTTTTAAATAGATTTTTTTACTATAAACTTTTCCTACCCTTTTGGGGTAAATGTGCTTTTTTCCAGCTCTTTCGGGAAAAACGTCGATTTTCACACATCATCATTTTTGGGTTTTAAACCCAACCCTAAATTCATATTTTCAAGTCCCTTTTTAAAACGGAATGAAAATCATTCTTTGTCCTTGCCTTTGTGTGGGTGTGTGTGTGTGTGTTTTGTGTGTGTGTTGTGTGTGTGTGTGTGTGTGTGTGGTGTGTTTTTATGTGTGTCTTCCGTCTTTTCAATCTGTTTTAAACTTCCCCCCAACACACACACACCACCCACACAACACACACACACACCACACACACACACACACACACACACACACACACAAAACACACACGACTTCACATCTCACACGTCTCCTATTCTTTTTTCAGCTTTAGGTTTGGGTTTTGTATTCCCCCCCCCCCCCTCCCCCCCCCCCTCCTCCCCCCGACTCCCAAAATTATGACAAAACCACGTGTGTTATCCTTTGACTCGGCCCCCACAACAAATACACAACTGATCAATTCATTACTGAAAACTAGTGCAAAGGAACACGCCCCATCCCAAAAAAGGCCTGCCCTATCAAAACCTTTAATTTTTAAACCCTTCCCATACGTCCTTAAATATTACCGCCCTTCGCGGGGTCTCCATTGACCCCAACTTTGGTAAAGGGGAAAAAAGCTTTGCTGTTAGTCGCAATCTTCAGGGAACCCTGCTTTGTGTAAAGGGAAAAAAGCCTTGCTGTTATCGCAATCTTTAGGAACCATGCTTTTTTGGGAAAGGAATAAAGCCTTGCTGTTATCCCCAATCTTCAGGGGAAACCCTGCTTTGGTAAAGGAAAAAGCCTTGCTGTTAGTCGCAATCTGCAAGGAACCATGCTTGTGTAAAGGAATAAAGCCTTGCTGTTATTCGCAATCTTAGGGAAACCCTGCTTTGTGTAAAGGAAAAAGCCTTTCTGTTAGTCGCAATCTTTTAGGGAACCAGCTTTGTGAAAAAGGGAATAAACCTTTTTTTATCGCAATCTTCAGGGAAAACCCTGCTTCGTGTAAAGGAAAAAGCCTGGCTGTTAGTCCAATCTTCAGGGACCCCATGCTTTGGTGAAGGAACCTTGCTGTTACCGCAATCTGCAGGGACCCTTGTTTTGTGTGAAGGTATAAAGCCTTACTGTTAGCCGAAATCTTCAGGGACCCATGCTTTGAGTGAAGGAATAAACCCTTGGTTAGTCGAAATTTTGCAGGGACCATGCTTTGAGTGAAGGAATAAAGCCTTGCTTTTAGTCCAATCTGCGGGGACCCTGCTTTGAGTAAAAGGAAATAAGCCTTTGCTGTTGTCGAAATTTCGGGGACCCATGTTTTGATAAAAGGAATAAACCCGCTGTTAGTCGAAATCCCGGGGCCCTGCTTTGTGGAAGGAACCTTACTGTTAGTCGCAATCTTCAGGGACCCATCTTGTGAAAAGGAATAAAGCTTTGCTGTTAGTCGCAAATCTTCAGGGACCCAGCTTTTGTGTAAAGGAAATAAAGTTTGCTGTTAGTCGCAATCTTCGGGGACCCATGCTTTTGGTGTAAAGGAATAAAGCTTTCTGTTATCGCAATCTTCAGGGACCCATGTTTGTGTAGGAATAAAGCCTTGCGAGTCGCAATCCCCGGGGACCCATGCTTTGTGTGAAGGAATAACCCTTTTGCTGTTATCGAAATTTCCCCGGGGGACCCATGCTTTGTGTGAAGGTAAAAGCCTTGCGCTCCCAGCGACCCATCCTTTTTTCTAAAGGGGAAGAAAGCCAAAATTGTGTATTGTGGGTTTTTTTTCTTTCTATACTCCCCACTGACAAAAGCATACCAGTTTCAAATGGGGCCATGCTTTATGACAAAGTTTACAAAGCTATAGACAGCTTAAAAATGACTCAGTTATCAAGCAAAAATCATGACAGAGGGTTTTTTTAACAGCCAGATCTCATTGAAAAATTGGGGTTTTTATTTACACGCTTTAACTACAAACTGGGAAAAAAACTGAACTCTAAAAAGTGTAAATTTTGCGTGTTGTTTTTCCAGTTAACGTGCTCAGAAAATGAGTGAATAATTTAAGAGGAGACTCCACACAATCATCTCATAAGAACAAAACATGTGTGGGTTGCAATTTATATTGATTTTTCCAGCTTTAGTTTGTGGTTTTCCCCCTTAGCTGATTTTGTGCTGAGACGCACGAGATCACAGGAAAGAAGAATCTTTAGCAAAAAAGCACAACGAACCAACATCCCCAAGAGCACAGATAAACGGCTTATTTTTCGAAATTTTTTCCCCTGCTTTTCGTCTCTTCTTAAGGACCCCCTTTTTTTTTTCACCCCGCCTTACAACAGCAGCAAACCCAGAGAGGAGATCAAAGCAATCCCAGACAAAACAGGGGTTTTTTTTTTTTATTAGCCTTTGTACAAAGCAACGGGAAAATGAAAATGAAAGCGAGTGTTTAAAGAAAACACTATTAGCCCCGTTTTTTTATGTCATTTGTAAGGTAACCATTTACTTTTTTCATTTCAAAAATCAGGATCTGTCCCAAACACCTACACCAGTTCACACACATGTACACACACTCAAAGAGGAAGGGGAAAAGGAAGGAAGGGAAAAGGGAAGGGAATTTTGTCACATCAACAAGGGATGGGAAAATTGGAGAGGAGGTGGATGGGGGAAAGGACGATTAGAAAAAAGAACAAAGTTTACGATATGAAGTAATCTAAATTACAATTACAAATAGACGGATTGGACTTTGAAAAGGGTTAGTCGGGTTTGTCGTTACTTTAACCGGGAAAAAAAATTGATAAAGAATCTAAAAGAAAAAAATGCAACAAAACCCGCTGTAGAGGTAGCTTTTTCGTTAAGAATGGCTTCATTAAAAACACAGTCAAAAAGATGTGCTTATAATAACGTCACCAACAAAGCACTGGTCTGGGCGATGTTTAAAACCATGATTTAATTTCTTTTTTGCAAACAAATACACCTCTAAGCCGGGGTATCTGAACAACAACAACAAAAATCACCGATCTTACTTTGTTTTTTATCGCCCGTCCCCCCACCATCACCCCCCAACCCCCCCGTAATCACAACCCCCCCTGGACCCTTCCCAGCTCCCCCGAAACACACAACCACCCCGGGACCCTAATCCCAGCTCCCCCGTAACCACAACCCCCCCTGGACCCTAACCCCAGCTCCCCCGTAACACACAACCACCCCGGCCCCTACTCCCACTCCACCGTAATACACAACCAAACCCCCGGACCTAATCCCACTCCCCCAAATACACAACCACCCCGGGACCCTAATCCCACTCCGCAGTTCACAAAGAAACTATTTATGCCGGGGCGGGTCGACGGGCGACTCTGAAAGCGTGGCTAGATAAAATTTTTCGGGCTGTTTTTGTATGCAAGTACTTCTTTTAAACCCCCCCCAAAATTTCTAACGAGACAAAAAACAGACAATGAAAAAAAAAAAAAGTAAGCAAGGTTAAGTGGGGGCATTTCCCCCTTGGGAAGTAAGATCAGAGACAGCATGGAATGATAGTAAAACTTGAAATAACCGCAACAGCAAAAACACATCAAAAACCATCGACAGCTAAAAGTTCTCCGTGGGGAAAAAGACCACGTGGGGAAGAGGAACGGGGTGGAATGAAACACCTGGCAAATCCAAAAAATCATTAAATCGAAAAACAGTCGTTTACCACCTTTAGGTTAAAAAAAAAAAAAAAAAAATCTCAGTCAATACTAAAAGTTGCCTACGTTGTTTTCAAAGTCTTTGGTCCGTTTTTGTGACTCACAGGTGGATTTGGTGGGGGCCCTGCTCACACTGTGTCAGAGTGTGGGGGAAAACTGGGCCGGTAAACACGCCGTCCTCTTTACACTAGATTCTGAGGGTCGCCACCGGAAGTCGCTACCCCTAAAGCATAGCCCCCAAATTTGCAGCAGAATTGAAAGCCGCCAGAAAGCCCGACATCAAATGATTGGGTGGCTCACCCCTTCGGGCCGATAAGCCCGACAGGGCATATGGTGTCCAACACACAAACGCATCAGAAACCCCCGCCATTTTCTGACAAATTTTAGACTCAAGCTGGCTTCCCCCTTTCTCTTCATGCACGCGTAAAGCTTGCCCTTCCGTCGAAACCCGGAAGTGTAACAATCGAGGGAGCGGGACTGTAGCTCTTTTGACGCACTGCTGATCTGATGACGACCCCGTAGGACACGAACAACACAAACGATACAAAAAACAGACGCCATTGAAGTAGCCAGCCATTTCGGAGTCGTAGAGCAGGCATAGGGATCGCCCCCCAGCAAATTTTTTTTGCCAGAACCGTCGCTAAGGAAGGGCGAATGAGCAGCGAGGCCCCACACGCCCACCGTCACCTTCACCTTCCTCTTCGTTGACGATCGCAGGACCAAAGAATGGTGCTGGATTACAGGTACCTGTCCACCGATGACAGCGATGATGAAGAGGCGGTGGCCGTTGGCAGGGGACCTTAAAGAACATGCACAGGGAAGATTTCTCTTTAACGAGCGTGATATTCGGGAGGTCCATGGTAGGCTACAACCCGGGTTTAAGGAAAAAGACAAGTCAGACCGGCCAGAGCTCCAAAGTAATGTTTGGGATGGGTTTTAAGCCTGGGGGTCAACACCATTTACGACCAAGGTCCCCAAATTGACCGTGGGTATAGCGACGAAATTACCACTTGAGCTCCCCCGGGGAAATAGGCCTGAGGGGGTTTTCCCCAAAGTTGTTAGCACGGGGAGGGTTGGGTTTTTTATTGTTCAATGGAGGGCCATGAACAACACCATCGCACGAGCGATATCAATGAGAGTATGTGTGGTCCTTTCTAATTGTACCCCCTTTTTAAAACGCTGTTGGAATAGTGTGTACCCAAATGAAACCCACTTTTACTGGTCCCAGCTTAAATTTTGCCCTTACCGAAAAAAAAGCTGATTTTTTTCCAGATCTGAATGAGGCGAACTTTTTCCGAATCTCTCGTTTTGATTGATTAAACTTTCAGCGTTATGCACTTTCAGACCCCCAACCCTTTTTTATGACAAATTTGGGAGCTTTTTTTTAGCTTGGGATGATTTTTAAATGAACCTCGTTTTCCCACTTTTGCAGGGAAAAAAAAGCAGCGATGTCCCTGCCCGTGCGATGCACATTGCTGATTACACTGCTGACGTGCCCTTTATCAAATTTTTTTCTATTGGAGCCCGTTCTGTTTTGAAAAAAATTATTTTCAAAGACTGGTGAATGTTTCTCGAGGGGCCCCCCCGAGGGCTGTGCACTTTTTTGTAGTTTCCCCCTTCCCCCCCAGTGCCCCCCACTAAATCTCAATTCTCAATTATTTTTTTCCATCCTTTGATTTTTGTATTGCGTTGTCATGTGGGGAGCATCTTGAGATATTTTGGAAAATATTGAAGTGGCTGTTTTCGTTGCTGTTGCTGCTGCGGTGATTTTTTCCCTGTCTTCGTCCTCCGCGGGTTTGTTTCTTTTTCGATCACATCCGTCCCAAAACGTACCCAAATGTTTTTGGTTTTGGGGGGGAAAAGTGATATCTGCTTTGGATTCAAAGAGGGGTTCCAGTTCTGCCCCGACGCAGTTCCTGACTTTGAAGGGGGGATCCCCGGGGGGGACGTCCATTTCCTGGATGGGAATAACTTTTAGGGTCACCTTGGGCGGGCGCAACAAACCATTTTTACAGTTAAGACAAAATCCAAATCATCACCCCGGTTAAACAAAATTTTTTTTTTTCTGGGGGGGCTGTTCTTTCCCTGTTCTATTTTTGGATCATTACAGGAAGAAAGTGCATGTTTTCTTTTTCAATGAGTTTAACAATTTTGTTTTCTAAGATAGGTATGATTGATGATAAACAAAGACTAATTTGCATCAAATAAATTCCTGTCAAGTATGACTGAAAAAAAATACCACTTTTTAAAATTTTATTTGGTTTTAACGAGTGAAAAGAAAACGTTTCTTTATTAGTATTTATACACCACTAAGTTTTTTCAGGATGAAAGCTTCGTTTTCAGGGGAACTAAATTTTAACATTGTAAAAAACTCATGACAATATAAAAGAAACCATATTATAACACCAAAAAGGGCACTGTAACTTCTCAAAGGACAAATACTGAAACCACATGTACTGTCACCAAAGGTCACTGTACTTCTCATGGACAAT
The DNA here is from genome assembly GCA_033310375.1 of Conus canariensis. Lineage (NCBI taxonomy): Eukaryota > Metazoa > Mollusca > Gastropoda > Neogastropoda > Conidae > Conus > Conus canariensis. The sequence continues at coordinate 9,494 of JAMYXO010007995.1, forward strand.
ATGACTGAAATCCATGACGTCAACAAAAGTCACTGTTAAATCATGGGCAATATGATTTTAAATCAATGTGCGTCAACAAAAGTCCACATAGCACAAAACAATTCAAACACAGACGCATTTTTTCATACATACCCAATTTTTCGAAACAGGCCCTTCCCAAAATTTTATCCCCCAAAAGCCAAGAGCCCCCTGCCCTGGGATGGGGGCGTGATGGAGCCGCCTGCCCTGTGGATGAGGGCGTGAGGAGCCACCGCCCTGTGGGTGAGGAACGTAGGAGCCAAACCCGCCCTGTGGATAGGAAATGATGGAGCCAGCCTGCCTGTGGGATGGGACGGATGGGGCCACCCCGCCCTGTGGAGAGGGCGTGATGGAGCCAGCCCCCCTGTGGATGAGGAAAGTGATGGAGCCCGCCTGCCCCTTTTGGGGTGAGGACGTGATGGAGCCGCCTGCCCTGTGGATGAGGGGGCGTGATGGAGCCCCTGCCTGTGGTGAGGACGTGATGGAGCCAGCCTCCCTGTGGGTGGACGTGATGGAGCCCCTGCCTGTGGGTGGGACGTGAGGGCCAGCCTGCCCGTGGTTGAGGACGTGATGGAGCCAGCCTGCCCTGGGTGAGGCGTATGGGCACCCCCCTGTGGATGAGGACTGAAAAGGGGGACGCAGTGCCGCCCCGTCGTACACACGTGCGGGACCAGGCCCCCTGGGGGCAGTTTTTTCACAGCGGCGCTGACCCACTCTACCTGTGTCACCCCCCGGTTTCCCAGGGATGGTCTTCCCCCCCCCCCCCCTCCCTCCACCAATCCCCACCCCCCTTTTCGTTTACACCCCCCTGGTCCTGTCATCCCGTGCTGGAGCGTTTACGCAACAATGGGTCCTTTCCCCCGCGCCTCCTTTCCCTTCCCCACTGTCCAGATGCCGTGGGAGGGTGTAAATGACACCGTGTGACCAGGGAATTCTCGTTTCTGTCGCAGTTACCGTTTTTTGGGTTTTACAATCCGCATCCCTTTTCTTTGCCTTTTTTGTCTTCTGCCGCCAGTTTCCCTCTTTAAAAAAAAGGGTGGAGGAGGAGGGGAAGGACAGGAGGGGGCACGGGGGGGGGGGGGAAGAGGCGGCACAGAGAAGAGAGGAAGGGGAAGAGAGCGGGCAAAGAGAGAGAGGGGAAAGGGGGAAGGGGGGGGGGGTCAGAAAGAGAGAGAGAGAGAGAGAAGAGAGAGAGAGAAGGAGGCGGGGAAAAGGAAAAGAGAGAGGGGAGAGAGAGAAGAGAGAGAGGGGGAGGGCCCCCAGAGAGAGAGAGAGAGAGAGGGGGGGGGGGGTCGGCACAGAGGGAGAGAGAAGAGAAGGGGGGGGGGGAAAATAGGAGGCAGACAGATAGACAGAGCGACGGAGCACACAGAAGACAGATGAAAAACAACCCACTGTCTTTCAAATTCAGCCAAAACCAAAATGAAACCACTTATCGTGACAAACAAGGCAAAAAAAGGATACCTGAGTGGAAAAGGGAAGGGGGGGAGGGGAAAAGAGAAGGAAGAGAGGGGAGAGAGGAGAAGAGAGAGAGGAGAGAGAGAAGGAGAGAGAGAGAGAGGGGAGCATGTTTTTTTTTCCCCGGGGCCCGGGGGCGCAGGCTGCAAAAAAAAAACTGGGTCAATGCAAAAATCTTCATCGGGTTTTTTCCCCCGTTGCCATGCCAGGCATCGAAACAAAGTGGTTTTTTTCGGGGAAAGAAAAACAGCTCTATCTGGAGATTTCCCCCCCTTTTACTGGAGCGGGTTTTGTTTTGTTTTGGAAATTTTTCCCAAAATCCCCCCAAAAACAGCTTTTCCCTTTTTAATTTTTCCTTTTGTTTTTTTTTCCCTAAAAATTTTTTTCCCTTCCCCTTTTTTGGGCCCCTTTCGGGGT
>JAMYXO010007996.1:0-11386 GCA_033310375.1 Conus canariensis
AATCTTTATTCGCATACCCCGTCACAATTTCATGGTTAGCTTCGATAGCAAAAATTTTCTAGAAAAGAATACGATATGTTGAAAAATATTTTTAGATAAAATAAAAGAATGAGGCTGTGCACGGGGAGGGGGGGAAAAGAGAGGAAGAAGGAGAAAAATGCGATTTGTTGGAGTTCATTCTAAAAGAGAGAAGGGGGGAAATGCATTTGTTGAAGGTTCGTTTTAAACAGTGTTCATCTTAAATGAGTTTGGTCTAGCGATGAGAAGCTCCCATTAGCGAATATTGCCTGTAAACGACGTTTGAGTTCCTGACGGATTATTGAACCTGAAGGTCATGGTTTTGTTTTGTTCCTTATTAAAAAAAAACATTTGTAAAAAAAAAAGGACCCCGTTTCAAACGCCTGGGTATTTTGTCGCTGAAAGCCAAACACCTACCACAGTACTAAAAACGAACTCTTCAACTAGAGTACTGCATTACTTGTCTGAGGAAGTATCGCATTTTTACATTGTAACATTTCGGCGGCCAACCCAAAGATCATACTGCATTGGTGTTTTTTTCCCGGGCACTATTCACTACCTGCACTAAACAAACGCGATTTTGAAGGCGCCAGCCCCAGATTCTTGATTTTGATTTGTTTTGCGTTACAATTTTTCAGGCCTTTAAGCTGGCCATTTTCGGGTTCCAAAAACTAAAAACGATTCCCCCTGGGGGGTTTGAGGGGTCCCAATCAGATCACTTATTGAACAATTTGTCTGGGCATTTGGGCGTACACTGAAGGGTTTTCTTCCCCGTGCTTGTCCCAAACTTCTCTTGGGCGCTACCCTGGCGCTGTACCCCAAAACTTGGGAGGCTGTTCTTTAAAAGGGCACAAACTCGTTGCGAAGGGTTTCCCCCACGTTGAACGTGCCTTGGGTTTTTAAGTTTCAGGATTGCCTTGGGGGGTTTTTCATCATTTGTGGCAACGGGGGAACAGGGCGGGACACTTTTAGGAGCCTGCAGGGTTTTTTGCGACTTTAATTTTTCGTCTCCCCCCTTTCTCCGTGTTCCAGACATGGAAGCTTCAGCCGAGGCCTTTCGGGATACGGGGAGGTCCTTCAGAGGGGGCCCAAAATTTTTTCGCCCCTTTTCTGGCGTTTTCCCCCTTTTGAGCAAAAACCCTTTTGATTCTTCTCGTCTGGCTTCCACACACTGACCGTGCTCCCGGAGTGGCCGGGGCTAACCTTAACAGCTGGAAGAAAGTTTCTGTGTTGGAGTCGAAGGTCCTGCGGATGACTCCAACAAAACGGTTTTCCTTGTGTTGCCTGTGCCAGGGTTTTTTTAAAAGAGAGGGGCCCTTTTCGAGGGGGCCCCCCAAGATCTTTTCTGCCGGGGTTTCTTTCGGTTTTTCCCCCTTTTTGAGTTGCCGTCTACGTGACAAAAGGCCCTCAAAGTACTGCATCGGCTGCAGTTTTGAGGGAAAAAATTTGAAACTTAGATCAAAACCCTTCAAGGGGTCAAGGGTCTTTAAACCGGGGGTTTCCCTACCCCACAGGGGGGGGTACAGCGGGGGTTTTTGGGGCATCGACAGGTCCGGGAAGTGGAGAAACTGTCCCCCTGTGGGGCTGCAAGGGGTAATTAGGGGGTTTTTAGAGGTTTGGAAAAAGTCAAACGGGAAAACTTTCTGCCAAAATCTTTGAGGGGCCATTAGAAATTTTGGGTTTTAGAAAAACCATTTCTGACGGTTTGTCCCAGCACCCATGGAATACTGGGAAGGTTGGAAAGGAAAGGTACGTCCTTTTTGGGTGATGAACCTCCAGGAAATTTGGGGGAAAAGCAAGAAGAAAAGTGTTTTTGAAAAAAGACTAAAAGAAGAAGAAAGTTGAAGAGAAAAAGACTAAGCAAGAAGAGCGTGGAAACCCCCGAAAAGCTGCAAGAAAAAAAAAGAAAAGAGGGAAGTGCTGAAAGAGAATTGAACGACTTGGAAATAGAAACCCTCAAGAGGGAAAAAGAGACAAATGAAATTGGGGAAATGGGGGTATGGCAAAGGGGGAAAAGGGAAAAAATGGGCGAAAAGCATTTCCCCAAAAGAAACTGAAATTTTCCTTAAACCCCGTCTTAACCCGCTTTCGGGAACGGGGGAAAAACAACCCGACAGGGATATGAACGTTTTGAAAAGCCAAATTTTGAAGAAAGAGTGGCCAAAAAAAAAACCTGGGCACCAACTTTAAGTGTCCTTTTGCCCCGGGCATTCCTTTAGGTCCCACTTTAAGACTACCCTTTAGAAGAACAAATGAATAGAAACAAATGGGCAACGGGAAATTCTTCGAAGTTTGGATTTTTTTGAAAAAAAGGCCCACCCCAAACCCTTTTCCCGGGCCGCAACCCCGAAAAAGAAAAGAAAATCCTGCTTTAATTTTCCCAACCAGGTTCAAAAAATTCCAAGAGATGGGCGGGGTTAGCTGGAAAAAAAAAGAAAACAAATATGATGGCTGTTAATTGGTCCTGAAAGAAAAAATTTTTTTAGAAAAACCCCGGGCCAAAAAGACTTGGGATCCCCCCTTCTACAAGAGAAAGAAAACCCAAAAACCCTGGGGAAAAACCCCGTTTTAAGTGCACCCGGGGGTTCCGGAGTCTCACCAAACCGGGGCCCCCTTTACAAATAAAAAAAAAACCCCTTCCCACAGAAACCGGGTTTGACCAGTCCAGGGTTACAAAATATACGACTCCAAACCTTGGGAAAAGCCTTCAAAATGGGGGACCCGGGGCAAAAAGGCTGCTGAATCAGCGGGGCCCCAAATATTTCCCGAAAAAACGGGAAACCCCCCACCCCTTTAATCCCTGAAACCGGAAAGGGCCAACGCCAGGGGGGGAAAAAAAAAGAAGCCCAACATCGGCCAATGTTTTCCATTTAGGGAAAAAAGTCAGGGGAGACATCCTCGCCGAGGGATGGAGTTCCCCACCTCCCCGTCAAACCCCGGGCGCCCTGAAAGCCTGGAAAAAAGGTGCAATTCCTTTTCCCAAACCCCTGCCGAGAAATGATCTGAAAAGGGCATGCCGTTGAAGGACATTAGGGGAAAAAGGGGAAATTACAGGTGCTCAAAAGATTTCAGGGTGAAGTGGATCATCATTAGGAAGGACCTTTTTCCAAAAAAAAAAAACATTTACACAAAAAACGGCTACCTACAAAGTGTCCAAGGGACATTTTTAGGGCCGTCCCCACAGCTGAAGGGGGTTAAAATTTCCCCCCTCCGTTCTTTGGGTTTGGGGAAGGTGAAAAAAATTTTTGGGCCCGCCCAACCTTTCCCCTATAAAAGTTTCACGGGGAAAATCGAAAAGGTTTCCCGGCAGCTGAACCCCGATCCTGATGGCCCCAAAACCCGGGGCGCTAAAACCCAACCCCTTTTCACAACCAAGGGAAGGGGAAGGGAAAAGACCTTTTCCCCCATTGAAGATCACAATCCACATAAATTCCAGGAGTAACCAAGAGGGAAATTTTTATCAGTTTTCAGCAACGGGCCCTTCTCTGTTTTAAAATTTTTGCTACCCAAAAAAAGACGCCATGGGCCGGGGGGGAAAAACCGGGGGTATCCTTTTGGGGAAAAAAAAAAAAAGGTTATTTGGACAACTTCAAAAAAAAAAAATATAACGATGGGGGGCAAATCAAATTTTTCCCCCAAATTCTTGGGGCCAGCCAGTTTTACGAAAGCCCCCCTTTATGGAAGGGGTTGGCCCCAATAAAATTTTATCCTTGGAGGCCCCAGGGTTCAAGGAAAAACGACCCAAAAAAATTTAAAGCACCTACTACTTTGGGAAGGTTCCCGGCAAAGGGGTTGGGCCCTTCTGCAGGGTCCTGTGGGCGTTGGGCCCAAAAACTGGGAAACCCAAAAAAAAAGAAAAACCCCAAAAGGGACCCATGGAGAAGACGCCCCTAAAAATTGGCAAACCTTTTAAAGGGGGGCCATCGCCCTCATAGGAGAAATCAAGCCAGCCCTTTTATCAAAGGGAATTAAACCGGGCAAAATCCTCCCCTTTTGGGAGGGCTAGGCCCCCAGGTTTTCCTGGGCATCCCACCCGGAAAACATTTTGATACGAGAAACCCTGGCTGAAGCCCTGGGTGGCACTTCAGTTTAAGGGGGGGCCTGACGAAATATTAAGGGGATTTAGGGGGGCCCAGGGGTATCTGACTCAGGGAAAGGGGGTTGGGTTTGTCGGCCAGTGTCCGCCAGTTGATCACCCCCCGCCCTACCAACCATTTTTAAGGGGCCTGGTAGAGAAGTAAAAATTTTGGGAAAATTAAAGGGAACTTTCGGGAAAAGGGAGGGGGCTAAACCCCCACGACAATGGCAAAAGATTTATCAAAGCCCTGTTTTGCCTTACAGGGAAGTCCCCCCAAGAATTACTGGGGGGGGTTTTTCCCTTTTAAGGGGTCCGTACGACCGGACTGTTTCGAGGGCCAATGCATACTAAAGCGGGGGGCAAAAAAAGTGGGAAAAACTCCAGAAATCAAGAACACTAACAATATGTTTTGGCTGCGGGAACCTTTAAGATTTCCCTAAAATTACCCCAAAGGGGAAAATTTTTGGGGAAGGGCCCCAAAAGGCAAAAGAAACACATTTTGACCGGAAGACCCCAAGGGCCGGGCATTTCGCCCGGGAACAGTCCTTGGGCCTTCTGCCACTACAAAAACAAACTGGGTGTTCCCATGGAAAGGACCGTACCTGTAGAAGCAGTCAAGGGGGGAATGATTATGAAAAAAAAAATCAAAGGCAAGCAGAAAATTTTCCCCCGCAAATAAGTCAAAAAAAAAACCCTTTTAACCCCGGGAAAGAAAAAAGCCCGCTCAGAGGGACATGCTGGGTGAATTCCCAAAAATGGGAGCCCCCTTTCCCCTCTGGTGATGGGACAGCTTCACTGAAGAAAAGTTCTGGGGAACAATTGAAAGGTGCAGTGCTGAAAATTTCAAAAACCCCGGAAACAATTTAAAAGTGTTTGTTTTTGGGCCACAACTGAACCCGCCCGCAGCAACAGGAAAAAACGTGGACTGTTTTAAAGGGGTACCAAGGGTTTTTCACTGAGTTTTCCCGGAAAAAAAAAACAGATCTGATTTAGCCAAAAAAATGAAGGTTTACCTTTTAACCCCCGGGGGTATCAGGTCAAAACCCTAAAACCCCTTGGGCCCTTTTGGCCAAAACCAGAGACGGGCTGACAGAAAGGCCCTCAAAAACTGTTTTTAAAACGGGATTTTTTTCAGAGGCCCGAGGGGCGCCAAAAAAACGCCGGGGCGCCCCGGTTTTTGGCAAAAAAAAAGAAGGGAAAAACCGGGTGTGCTTCGGAATTTTTGGGCCACTTTATCAAGCTGGTTTTCCTAATCCTGAAAACCCATGCCTTTCGCTGCTGACCCTTTTTTCCCGAGACTGGAGTGGGAGATAAAGTTTTTTTCTCCAAGATCGATCTCAGCAAGGGGTTTTGAAGGGGAAGTCCCCCCAAACCCCCAAAAAGACTTTTCCCAAAAAAGGGTTCCCTTTGTGATCCCGAGGGGGCTTACGAGGGGCCCCCCCGAATGGGCCCTTTGGTTTTGAAGAGTTGGGAGCAACACTCCCAAAAGGGGGATGAGAAACATGGGCCAAACATGGAAAAAGTTTAAAATTTTCCACTGGGATTTACTCCGGGGCCATTCCAAAAAATGGACAAAACACCTGGGGGGAAAATTTCGGGAAGCTGTTTTAAACGGTGTCTTTTTGCCATTGCCCACAAGACCCCCCAAGTGCGTATTTGGGGCAATTTATTTTTGAACCCATTTGGGCACCCTTTCCCGGAAGGAATAAAGGGGGTCTCAAAGGGGCCCAAATTTACAAAAATTCTGGAAGCACCTCGGTTTCCCCCAAAAAAAAGAAAAAAGTTGGGTCCTTTTTGGTTTTGGTTTTTTGGGTTCTACAAGAAAAACATGCCCCCACTTTGCAAAATGTGGGCCCGCTCCAAAGGTTGGGCTGTCCGGGGCAAAAGGGGGGGCCCCCCTAACTGGGGGTGGGGAAAATTGGGGACAAGGAACCCAGCCTTCCCACACTGTGAAGGGTTCCTTTCCAGGGAAAAACCTTTTGCTACGGTTGGGCCCAACCCCTAACAAAAACGTTTTTGCCAACACGGGGGTGCCCCTGACGAGGGTGTTGGGCAGTTTCCTGCGGAACAAACGGGGAAAGCTGTTCTCAGTCTCGTATGCCACAAGAAACAAAACCTGGAAAGCAGGGTATGCACCAATTTGGGGGATTTCCCTTTTCTTTTGTGGGCGGGACAAAAAAAAATTGAACTGTTTCTCAAAGGGGGTTCGCTTTGGATTGGGGTACTGAACCCTAAACCTTTAAAGTTTTTTAGAATCCGGGCCCAAATTTGTGAACAGTAAAAAGGGTAAAGCGCTTGGGGGCCCTGTTACTTTTAAAAACTTTTGAAATTTGGGGGGTTTAATTTTGGGGAAACACAGCAATTTTGGCTGCGACTTTTTTTTGTCGTGCATTTAAAAGGACCCTTTTATAGTTGTTACACTCTGAACGGGGTGTGGTTTCCACTTGGAAACTTTGGGGGTTTTAAAGACCCCCTTTTTTACCCCCCCCTTTCTATTTTAAAATTTTTAAAATTTTTTTTTAAACCCTTTGGGGGAAAATTTTTTTAAGTGGGGGGTTATGTTTCAATTTAGAAGGGAGGCCCAAGAGAGGAAAGGAAAATTTCGTGAAAAGGGCGTTTTAAAGGTAATAATGAGGGGTTGCAAAGCCCCCTTTTTCTTATCGGGGGTTTTCAACTTTGTATTTTCGGTTTTTGGGAGGGTATTGTTGATTTGTTTAAAACATTTGGAAGGTAACGAATGCCTAAATTTTTTTGGATCGGGTTGATAAAGGGGAAATTTGGGACCCTTTTTAAGATAATGTTAAATGTTTACCAGGTTTCCGTAAGTTGCCGTTCATTACCGAAAGGGGGCGGGGAAAAGGTTTTGAAAACTGACCGAATTTTTATTCGCATAAAAGCGTCACAAATTTATTGGGTTTTAACCCTTTCTGTATCAAAATTCTAGGGAAAAAAATGACGATTTGGGTTTGACCAAAAACTTTAGATAACATAAAAAACAATCGGGGCTGTGCGACTAAAAAGAGAGAGAAGAGAGAAAGAGGAAAAGAAGAGAGAGAGAGAAAAGAGAGAAGAGAGGGGTTTGGAAAGTTCTAGGGCAAAAAGGGGTTTAGTCTTTTTACTGAGGGGTTTGGTCAAGGGCGATGAAAAGGGGTTTCCTTTTGTCGAATATTTTCCTGGGTGAACGGGCCCATTTAGGTTCCCGTAACACTTAAAGGGAAACCGGGAAGGGCAGTGGAATTTGGGGTTTTTGGGGGGGGGGGGCTAAATTTTCAAACGTTTTTTTAAATGAAAGGATCCCTTCCTTTTTAATTTCGGCCCCCTGTATTTTTGGGGGGGGGGGCAAGCCGAACAACCCCCACAGTATCACAACGGGGAAATCTTTAAAAATAGAGGGGCCTTTGGGCCGACCTTTTCCCCTTTTATAGGGGAAAATCAGCGCCCTTTTGGGGGTGTTACCATTGGGGGTTAGAGGATGAACGGGTTCTGAGGTCGCTGTGGAAAAGGGATCCAAAGGTTTGGGCCCCTGGCCGAAAGGGTTTTTCCTTTGGGGGGGCAAGAGAGATGTTTAAGCACAGCGAACCCCGGTTTTGTGTCCCGGCCCGTTTGGGGGGAACCCCAATTTTAAACCCCTCTGAAAAGGTTCCCCCTCTGAATCTTCTGCAAGGGACCCGTCCTATTTAGGCTGAAAGGTTTTTAATGCATACCAGGGGAAATTTTCCCCCCAAAAGGGGGGGAAAAGCACAAATTTCCGGCTTCTGGGCCCCGGGCCGTATGAAATGTATTTCCGGGGATTTGGAAAATTTTTTAAAATGGGAAACGAGGGCAAAATTGGAAAGCCCGAGCTGGGGAAGGGGGAGGGCTTGGAGAGCCTTTCTCCAAAGGGGTTTCCACTCAGCCCTCAGGGTTTTGGGGTTTGGGCCCTTTTAACCCCTTTTTAACTGCCCCCGTTCGCTTCCCCCGAATTTGGGGGGCACTGAATTTCCCGAAATTTTTAGAAATGGGACCCCTGACCAAAAATTTAAATGCCCATGTCATACAACGGGGTTTTGAAGGGGGTTTGGCCCCTTCATTGATAAAGCTTTACACTTTTTGCATTTTCTATCATTAACCGGGGAATTTTTTGTGTTTTCCCCCGCCTTTCCCTAAAAAGAAAATGCAAAACAAGGGAAAACAGCTTTCAAAAAATTAATGGGAAAAACCCTTTCATGCGGCAAACCAATGTCCCCCCCTGGGAAGGGGGGGGTTTTTTTACCACCCCCCCAACCTTGCCACAAACCAAAAGAAGGTGACAACTATACTGGTTTGGGAAATGCAAATGGGCTTCTCTGTATCAGACACAGGCATCCCCCATTTAAGTTCCCTCCCCAAAATCTTTTTAGAAAAATTTCATGGGTTGGTCAAAGCAAACCTTCCCCTTTTCAAAGCTTTTTTTTTTAAGCTGTCGGTTTAATTGGGGGAAACCAAACTTGGCACAGCAAAGCTAAAAAATGAATTTTTTCCATAAGGGCAACCTCACGGAATTTTTTGCTTTTTCAAAATCAGAAAACCCCTTTTACATCTAAAAAAGGTGCTGAGGGGGCCCTTTTTAGTTTCTAAGAGTGTTTTTCATGGGAGAACCAGAATCTAAAAATGACTCCCCAAAGTATTGAATTCTTGTTGTTTGGGTTACTTGGTTTTTAGTACCACCAAATTTTTCCCCTTGCAAAGGTTTTTAAAAACCAACGCTCGGAAAATTGGTTTGGGAAAAGGTGCTTGGGTACTTATCCTTGGGGGAAATTTTTTAAATTTATTGGGAATTCAGTTCCCCTTTTGGGTTCATTCCCAAAAAACTAGAGGTTATCTTTTTTAATTTTCGCTTTTTCACAAGAAAAATGTAGTTTTTTTTTGGGTTTTTCATGATTTTTCTTTTGCTTTTTTTAGGTGGGAAACCTTTTTTTGGGGTTTTTTTTTTTTTTTGGGAAAAATCCCCAAAACATGGGGGGGCAACCCGCCTTTTTTTTTGGGGTAGCATTTTGCTTAAAAAAAACCCCAAAAAAACAAAGGAGTTTAAAGGTTTAACCCCACTCCCCCCCGCGGGGCAATGAGGAGAAACAATCCGGCTTTCGAAAATAAACCAAATATCTGACCAGGGGTTATAGGGGGGTTTTTGGTGAGTTACCTCCCCATTGGAGATTTTCTCCCCTTGGGGACTATAAGCTTTCTGGGAAAGGGTCATTTTTGGGAAAACATTTTTTTGGTTTTCCCCTTTCACCACCCCCCAAAACAAAACTGGGGAGGGGTTAAAAGGGAGAATTATCTAAACCCCTGCGGTTATGAATTTCTTATCTTTCCCCCTATAGCTTTTAAACTAAGACATAAAAGTAAGCTTTTTTTTACAAAAATTTAAGATTACTTTGCAGGCCCTTTTCAAAACCAAGGGGTTGGGGGGCCCCTTTAAGGGGGGGTGGAAAGGGGGGTCGGTTTTTTATCCCTTTGGGAAATTTAATAGTTTAATTATAAAATATATATATGAACAATTTTTTTAGGGGGGGAAGAAAAAAAACTATTTGACTAACAATTTTTTTCGCTCATTTTCCGTTTAAAGATTGGCAACGGTTTAAAAGAAAGGAAACAAACAAAAAAAACAACGGGGGACAAGGGGAATTTAAAAATGAGAACCAAAAAAGGGGAAATATATTGGTAAAATTTAAAAACCCTTCACACAGTGTAAGGGAAAAAAATGTTACCACCTTGAAAACCCGTCCCTTCATATTTTATGCTCTGATTCTTTTTTGTCCGCTGGTTTTGGGGTCAAACAGGGGTGCACGGTTGGGATTGGGGGGTCTGGGGTTCCTTCCCCAATTTAAATAGAGATTTACCATGGGCTTAACCTGTGGCCCCTCTCACCCCCAAAAAGGGGGAAAAAAAATAGAAAACCCAAAACACCCCAAACCAAACCACGAAAGGGAGCAAAAAAACCCAAAAGAAAAAACGTGAAAAAGAAAAATTTGTTGCTGAAAAAAGTAAAATCGGGTTTTGGAAGCCAGGGGGGGGATCCCCTGGGGGGGGTACAAAGGGAGGGGTTTAAAATATGTTTCCCAAAAGGCCCGAGGGGGGCTGTGCTAAATAGGAAAGACGGTGGCTGAAATGAACCAAAATTTCGACCTTTAGAAAGACATCACAGAAAAATTTCACATGGTTCAATGGGCTGTGGTCACAACGGGCCTGCCAAAGGCTGGGTTTTAAAAAAAACTAGGGTCTTGGGTTTTATGGTCGATTTTCAAGCAGGGTTATAATGGAACATAAAAACTTCACCCCCACATTTAGCACAAAAATAAGCCCAAAAGGTCCCATGATTTATATTCCATTTGGGATCGGGGTGATAAAATTGACCTTTTCAAACCCCTTGTTTAATGATAGGTAACCAAATTTAGAAAAAAACAAAAGGGAAAAAGGGAGCCAGCCAAAAGCAACCCGCAGCGAGAACAAAAAACGACGGGGCGGGCGACGAAAAACCAACGGCCCAAGAAAGATACCACAACGACATGCCCACGATAACAAAAAAAAAAAACAAACAAAAACAAAATGATCTTACTGAATTCCCCGTAAAAACCCCGGGAAATAAAGAACGGGGAAAGGGAAAATGAATCAAGTTGGTATTACAGCTTAAGAAAGTACAGGCCTTTTAGTTACAAACCCCAAAGGTGCATTTGCTTTACCTGAAATTTCTAATATCCTCCCGTCAAAAAACGGGGAAAAAGACAGAAAGTGGGTACTTGGTGACTTTCCAAGGGGGGTTGCCCCCTTTCCCGGGCCCCCCAAAAATTTTAATTTATCTCTCATGAACAGGGATTTGGGGAGACCCTGTGGAAAACTTTACCTTAAAAGGAAAACCTTTCTAAGAAACCCCAAAATAAAAAATTTTTTAGAATTCAAATAGAATGCCAAACTGGGGGTATTATTTAACAAAAAAGGCATTTTTTTGGAATTAAAGGAAAATATTTAATTAAATTTTTTTTGGGTTAAAAGGGGGGAACAAAAATCCCGTCAAGTTTTAAAACCTTTTTAATTTGCTACCAAATTTGATTGGGATTGGGGCCAAATGGGCAAAAAAAAAAAACCCCCAGCGCCTCTTTCCCACAAATTTATTTTAAAAAGAAAAAATTTTTTATGGGCGAGATGGCTACTTTTTTTCCCTAAAATAGGGAAGGGAGATTTTTTAAGTTTTTTGGGTTTAAAAAAATTTTAAAGGGGGTTTTGGGCGAATGAAAAACTCATTTTCTCCCCTTTCGGGTTTAAATTTAAAAGTTT
>JAMYXO010007997.1:0-2500 GCA_033310375.1 Conus canariensis
TTTTCTTTTTCGTTCACGTTCTTCCTTTTTTCTTTTTTTACTCCCATTCTTAAAAGAACAGGGAGTACTTTAGAATGGGAACGAAGAAATGCTGTCTGTGAGTCTGTGTGTGTGTGTCCGTGGTCAAAATGTGTTCCACTCGCTCCAGACAAAACTACTGGGCCGATCTTTCTGAAAATTTTAGGCATGTTCACTATGGGTCAAGGATGATGCCCGATGTTTTAGTTTACCGTTCACGCCGTTACTAACGGCTGTAACTGGCCTGTAACGGTTTTTCTTCTTTATGGAATATCTCAGAAAGTACTTGGCGATCTTTGTGAAAATTAGCAGTATGTTCATTATGGGTCACGGATGATGCCCGATGTTTTAGTTTACACCGTTACAGCCGTTACTAACGGCTGTAACGCCTGTAACGGTGTTTTCTTCTTTATAGAATATCTCAAAAACGTACTTGGCCGATCTTTCTGAAAATTTGTAGTATGTTCACTATGGGCCAAGGATGATGCCGATGTTTTAGTTTACCGTTACAGCCGTTACTAATGGCTGTAACGGACTGTAACGCCTTTTCTTCTTTATGGAATATCTCAGAAAGTACTTTGGCCGATCTTGTGAAAATTAGCAGGTATGTTCATTATGGGTCACGGATGAGCCCGTTGTCTTAGTTTACCCCCATATAGCCGTTACTAACGGCTGTAACAGCCTATAAGGTTTTTCTTCTTTATAGAATAACTCAAAAAGTACTTGGCCGATCTTTCTGAAAAATTGAAGGTATGTTCACTATGGGTTACGGATGATGCCAGATGTTTTTGTTTAACGTTACAGCCGTACTAACGGCCTGTAACGGCCCTGTAAACGGTTTTTCTTCTTTATAGATTATCTCAGAAAGTACTTTGCCGATCTTTATGAAAACTTGTATGTTCATTATGCGTCACGAATAATGGCTGATGTTTTAGTTTACCATTATAGCCGTTAGTGACGGCTGTAACGGCCTCTAACGGTTTTTCTTCTTTATAGAATATCTCAGAAAGCACTTGGCCGATCTTTCTGAAAATTTGTAGGTATGTTTCATTATGGATCACGAATGATGCCCGAGTTTAGTTTACCATATATTCCGTTACTAACGGCTGTAACGGCCTGTAACGCTTATTTCTTCTTCATGGAATATCTCAGAAAGTACTTGGCTGATCTTGTTAAGATTAGCAGGTATGTTCATTATGGGTCACGAAAAATGCCCGATGTTTTTAGTTTACCGTTAGCCATTACTAACGGCTGTAACGGCCTGTAACGGTTGTTTTTCTTCATGAAATATCTCAGAAAGTACTTGGCCGATCTTTGTGAAAATTAGCAGGTATGTTCATTATGGGTCACGGATGATACCCGATGTTTTAGTTTATCGTTATAGCCATTACTAACGGCTGTAACGGCCTGTAACATTTTTTTCTTTATGGAATATCTCAGAAAGTACTTGGCTGATCTTTGTGAACATTACAATATGTTCACTATGGGTTACGGATGATGCCCGATGTTTTAGTTTACCGTTATATTGTTACTAACGGCTGTAACGGCCTGTAACGCTTTTTCTTCTTTATAGAAACATCTCAAATGTACTTTGCCGATCTTTGTGAAAATTAGCATGTATGTTCATTATGGGTTACGGATGATGCCCGATGTTTTGGTTTACCGGTATAGCCGTTACTAACGGCTGTAACGGCCTGTAACGGTTTTTCTTCTTTATAGAATATCTCAGAATGTACTTGGCCGATATTTCTGAAAATTTGTAGGTATGTTTCATTATGGGTCGCGGATGATGCCCGATGTTTAAGTGTACCGTTATAGCCATTACTAACGGCCCATAATGGTTTTCTTCTTTATGGAAAATCTTAGAAAGTTCTTGGCCGATCTTTCTGAAAATTTGTAAGTATGTTCATTATAGGACACAGACGATGGCAGATGTTTACCAGAATAGCCACTACTAACGGTTACACCAGTCGAAGACGGATTTTCCTCTTTATGGAATATCTCACGCGTATATAGATAAACTGGGAGTACGTTTATATTGCTTTGCATCTTGTTTCTTTATTCTTTCTTTCTTTTTTTTTTTTTCTGTCTGTCTTTTTCTCTTTCCTACTTTCTTGCTATATTTCTTTGTTTTCTTTCTTTCTTTCTTCTTTTCTTTTTTTTTCTTTTTTTCTTTTCTTTCTTTCTTTCTTTTCTTTCTTTCTTTCTTTCTTTTTCGTTCGTTCTTTCTTTCTTTCTTTTCTTTCTTTCTTTCTTTCTTTCTTTTCTCTCTTTCTGTCTTTCGTTCTTTCTTTCTTTGTTCTTTTCTGTCACTTTGTCTTTCTTTCTTTCGTTCGTTCGTTTCTTTCCTTTCTTTCTTTCATTTTTTTTCTTTCTTTCATTTTCTTTCTTTCTTTATGTCTGTCTGTCTGTCTGTTTTCCTTTCTTTCTTTTTGCACTCCCAGTTTCTTATAGAACAGGGAGTAGTTTACAATGGGAACGA
>JAMYXO010007997.1:7500-11385 GCA_033310375.1 Conus canariensis
TTAGAGTGGACTACTATGTCTGGTCTCATGCCACTCTTGCTGATGATCTCTGGGTGACTCTTCCATTCTGGGAGGTCTGCAGTGCACTCCCAGTCATCTGCCCCGTCCAGCAGACTCTGCCTGCATGTTTCGAGTGGCACTGTTGTTCTTGGCCATGATTTGCTGCCTCCTGCCGTGAAGAATGTTGCGGGTGCTTTTGGAGTCCTGATTTTCCCTTTTGTGGTGTTGGTACTAGCCCAGACTACTTGTACAATTTCTTTGAGCACTTGGTTGTGCCTCCATGTGTACCTTCCTTGAGCCAGGGCTACTTTACATGAGCTTAGGACATGCTCCACTGTTTGTTTTTCATGGCAGAGGGGGCATGCAGGATCGTCTGTTTTCCCCCACTTCACCAGGTTTGCATTTGAGGGCAGAAGGTCATATGCAGATCTGAGAATGAAGCTGATCCTGAGAGGGGCCATGTGCCAAATGTCATTCCAAGTGAGACTTCTTTGGAGTGCATTCTCCCACGTTGTCCATTGCCCTTGCTGGCTCTGCTGGACTGCTTTTTGGAGTCTTTTTTGGTCTTCTTCTTTTCTCATCTCCTGAATCATCATGTCTCTGTTGGCTTTTCCTTTGGCCTTTGACCACCATTCAGTTTTGGTCACCCCCAGTCCCTGTCTGTTGGTCTGTGTGTGTCCTGTTATTTCTCTGATCTTGAGACTTTCTTTTGCAGAATCCATCGCCTCTTGAACTTTCCATTTTCTGCCTGTCTTCAGCTGGGGCTTAATTGCTTCTACCACCTTGTCTCCTGAGTCCTCCAGCATGCTTTGAAGTCTGATCTTCCCTGCTTTGTATTCCTCCAGGATGGATTTCAGGGGTAGTTTCAGCTTTGCTTGGCGACAGTACAGCGCTATGTCAGTCAGACAGGGTGGGACACCAAGCCATTTCCTTGTGAACTTGTTGATTTTGGCTTCCATTGCCTCCACTATGCTGGTGCAGATGTCGTATATCATCAGAGGCCATAGCAGCTTTGGTATCAGCATGAACTGCAGACACCAGACCTTGTATTTGCCAGGGAGCCCACACTGGTCAATGGTCTCCAAGCCTTCCTCCGCCATCTGCTTGGTTTCTTTTGCTCTTTGTGTGTCTTTCAGCGTATCATCATACCATCTTCCAAGGCTCTTGACTGGTTCTTCTGTGACTGTTGGAATGGCCTGGTTGGCAACACTGAAGACCACAGATCCGGCCACTTTTCCTTTCCTCAGTGAGAGACTCCGTGATTTCTTTGGCTTGAACTTCATTCTGGATGAGGCAACTATGTCGTCCAGCCTCTCCAGCACATGACGTGTCTCGTCTTCTCTGGATGAAATCACTGTAGTGTCATCCATGAAGGCCTTGAGAGGAGGCATCTTGTATCCATCGCCAAGGTCTGTTTGTCTCGCGTTGTTTGTTGCTGCTTTCAAGATGAGTTCCATTGCCAGCACGAACAGTATTGGGGAAATTGCACAGCCCATTGCAATACCCACTTCCAAGTTGATCCAGTCTGTTGTGTACTCCTTGGTAGAGAACCGCATTGAGAAGCCATTGAAGTACTTCTTGAGCATGTCGCGGATGTTCTTTGGCACATGGTACATCTCAAGAGCCAACTGTATCATCTCATGGGGCACAGATCCATATGCGTTTGCCAGATCAAGCCACACTACGTCCAGGTCTCTCTTTTCTGTTTTTGCTTTTTGGATTGCATCCCAGATCATTGTGGCGTGTTCTACACAGCCCGCCACGCCTGGGATGCCACCTTTCTGGACTGACACATCCAAGTACTTGTTGTCCATCAGGTACTTGGTCAGCCTTGCTGCCATGACAGAGAAGAAGATTTTCCCTTCGACGTTCAGTAGTGATATTGGCCTGAACTGGCTAATGTCACTTGAGTTTTGCTCTTTGGGGATGTACACACCATCTGCCGTCATCCACTGGCCGCTGATCTTCTGGTTTCTCCAAGCCGATCGCAGCAGCCTGTGGAGCCACTCCAGCACCTTGGGACATTTCTTGTAAAGCTGGTAAGGTATTCCGTTTGGCCCTGGTGATGATTTGGCTCTGGCTTTGTCGACCACCTTCTTGATTTCCGCCAACGTTGGAGGCTTGCCATTGAACTGTTCCTCAGGGTTGGTTGGCCACACCAGACCTTGAATGTCGAGTGGTGCTTTGCTCTGTGGGTCAGAGTATGTTTTCCTCAGATGCTGCTCAAGAACTCCTTTGTCCACACTTAGGGTCCCAGATTTTGGCTGCTCAAACAGTGTTCTGGCAAACTGGAAGGGGTCTCTGAAGAAGCGCTCTTGTGTCTTCTTCTTTTTGCTCTTCCTCTTCCTCGCAGATTCCGCTTTGCTGAGGGCACTGTGTTTTTCTTTCAGGTCTTTCCACAGTTTTTCCAAGCCTTGTTTTTCAGCTGGCAGTGCGGTCTTCATTTGCATCTTGAGGTTTTTCTTTTGGACCCTGATCTTGTCCATCTTTTCTTGGCGTCTGGATTTCTTTGGAGGTGTTTTCTCTTTGGGTAGTTTTGCTCCATAGGCGTCTCTACATGTGGCATACACAGTGTCCCCATATGTGGCTAGTTTGTGTTCCAGGGTGCTTTTCCCTATCAGTGCATCGAGTCTTTGGACGATTTTTGCATCCAGTTTCTCCCAATCTTCAGTTTCGTTTGCTCGTGGCAGGTTGAGTTTCAGGCGCCTGGCATCGAGGGCCTGTGCAAATTCCTCATCCGAACCAACAGCGTGGATGTCCTTGGCACTGTGGTTTAAATCCTGGCCTTGGTCTTCCGACGTCTTATCTGCTGATGCAGTGCGCTGCTGCTCATTCAGATGAGTCTTCACACATCCCATCTTTGTTCTGTGGATCTTCATGCCACGGGTGGTAGCGAAACGCTTTCCACAGACACATGGATATTCCATTTGGTCCATGTTCATAGTCCGTTTGGGATTTGCAGTCATGATTGGTTGAGCACCGATGGATTCATCATTCTCTCCCCCTTTCGGTGAATCCTGGGAGCATCTTTTCCTTTTATTTTTAGTAGCCACATGTTAAGGCAAAGTGGGGAGCCAGCCCACAGAGCCCTTGGTTCTGGTCTTTCCCAGTGTCCTCCGGTCTTTCCCGGACGTCCTCCGGCCTATTCCCGGAAGTCAATGGTTTACCCATGCATCAGTAGAAAGAAACTCGTGGAGAGCGTGGCAGCAGAGAGTCCTCAGAAGAGAAGCCCCCTTCAAGCAAGTGTTTCGGCCCTTATCTCCTGACACTCTAGGGGGTTGGGCCACACCCGGTTCATGACTCCGGATGTCCCTCTGCTGCCCCTTTTTTCCCATCTTGGGACGAGCCATGGCTGGGATTCGAACCCATGACCCTCTGGACATGCTCATTTTCCACTTAATGACTCGCGCTTTAACCACTGAGCCACAGGGACACCTGATATTTGTAGGGAAATTAAGCCTTATGAAGTTCACTTTTGTTCCTCCTTGACCAGATCCAGCTTGAACACCTCTCTGCCGCTTCTGCCATTGCTTTCAGGGCTCTGGTTTTTTCCTTCCCTGCAACTGAGAGCTGTTTCATGAGGCTGTATGCAGACGTTCCTACAAACCCCCTAGCTCCAATTTCTGCAGTGAGGACTTTGACCTGATAGCCTTCTCTCCTCAGGCTGTTTGCCAGATCAGCATACTTTTCAGTCTTGTAGATTTGAGCTGCCTCCATTCTGTTCTCATATGGCACCGTGAGCTCGATCATGATCAGCTGCTTGGTTGACTTAGAGTGGACTACTATGTCTGGTCTCATGCCACTCTTGCTGATGATCTCTGGGTGACTCTTCCATTCTGGGAGGTCTGCAGTGCACTCCCAGTCATCTGCCCCGTCCAGCAGACT
>JAMYXO010007998.1:0-11385 GCA_033310375.1 Conus canariensis
CTCTTATGATTGAGAGAAAAAGAGAGCTAGTTTTTCTCCCCTTTCTGTTGTGTGTGTTTTGGTGTTTGTGTGTGTGTTTGTGTGTGTGTGGGTGCGGCTTTTGGGGCCCTTTGCGGGGTTTGGCGTGCGTGTGGTTTGTTGTGTGTGTTTGTGTGTGTGTGTGTGTGTGTGTGTGTTTTGTGTGTGTGGGTGAGGGAAAGGATTTTTTGATTTTTTGGGGTAGGTGGGGGGGGTGGGGTGGTGGTGGTGGTGTTGTTTGGTGTGTGTGGTGGGGGTTTTGTGTGTGTGTGTTGGGGTGGGGGTTGGGTTTGCTGTTCACCCCTGTGGGAAAACGGCAAAATTTTTGCCCCGTGTCAAAAAATCCGCTTCCCCGGGCCCGACCCCCCAGGGAGGAGGCAGTCCTCCCTCCCCTTTTTAATTGTGCCCCCCTTCCCCCCCCTCTCCCCTCCCCTCCCCCCCCCTTTCCCCAATTTTTGACGCCCCCCCAAGTGAAAGAAAATACGGAAAAAAAGGAAAGGGACAAACCCCCTTTTCCTTTTTCCCCTTTTAATGGAATCACAGGTTCTCCCTTTCGGGGACGTCTCCTTGTGTGTTCGTGTACTCTCTTTTCCACTTTCCTGCTCCCCCTATGGGGGCCCCGGTAAGCACTTTCCCTTTTTGGGATTTTGAGGGCGCGTAATTAATTGTTTCACCCATGGGGGGAAGATTTTTAACCCAAAACTTGTTCGTTATTTTCTCTTTGTACCCCCCTGCCACTTTCAGTTTTTGGCTTTCTTTTTTCGGGCCCGGAGTCGGTGGAAAAAGAGTTCTTTTTTAAAAGAATCCCAGCCGCTAGGGAAACCAGTAGACAACGTGGGAAAGGGGCGAAAGTGAAGCTACTGAAAACGAGCCTTTTGCAGGTCGTTTTTGGTTCCCCAAACCCGGGTTTCCCCGGTTCGTTCGCACTACCGATTTCTTTTCCGGTTCGTTCGCACTACCCGATTTTTTTTTCCCCCGGTTTAAATTGCACGGGCCCCGTTTTTAAATTTCTTTTTTCCCGGGTTTGTTTCCCGGCCGTTTTTTTTTTTCCCGGTTTGTTTGACTGGCCGATTTCCCGGGGTTTTTTTTTTTTGTTTTTTGTTTGTTTTTTTTGTTTTTGCTTTTTTTTTTTTGTTTTTTTTTATTTGTTTTGGGTTTAAACTTTTCGGAAAAAACCCGGGGCCAAAAAGGTATTTCAGTTTTAAAAAGTCTTTAATCAGTGGCCCCCTTTGCAGAAAAGGCCAAAGGGAAAATCTTTGCTGGTTTGATCAATGAGGGTCCCAATATTAACTGTTTTCTTCTTCTTT
Source organism: Conus canariensis (assembly GCA_033310375.1). Classification (NCBI taxonomy): domain Eukaryota; kingdom Metazoa; phylum Mollusca; class Gastropoda; order Neogastropoda; family Conidae; genus Conus; species Conus canariensis. The sequence continues at coordinate 1,326 of JAMYXO010007998.1, forward strand.
TTTTCTTCTTCTTCTTCTTCTTTTCTTTTCTTCTTCTTTCTTTTTTTCCCTTTCTTTCTTTTTTTCTTTTCTTCGTCTTTTTTTTTCTGTCTGTCTGCCCTGTGGGTCTGTCTGTCTGTCTGTCTCTCCTCTCTCTCTCTCTCTTTCTCTCTCTTTTATTTTCTCTCTCTCTCATCTCTTCCCCTCTCTCTTTTCCCCCCCCAAACAGGGAAAACTGTGGTGCGCGCGTGGGGGTTCCCCTTGCGGGGAAAAAGGGTGAGGTTAAAACCCCAAAAACGGGCTACGTGACAGGCGGCTGCGTGCATGTTTTTAAACGGGCCCGAGGTCTGTTTCCCTTTCAATTCCCTGCCTTTTTTTCCTTCCCTATTCCGTTTTGTTTCTGTCCCCGCCGCTTCTGCTCCCAGTGGCTGGGGGCATTTGGGTTCGGTTCAAATTTTTGGGTCATTTTCTCTGTTTTCCCGTTTTGCCCTTGCCCTGCGGGCTGCTGTCTGTCTCTCTCTCTCTCTCTCTCTCTTTTCTTCTCTCTCAAACCCCCTCCCCCCCTCCTTCCCCCCCTTTTTTTCTCTCTCCCCTCCCCCCTTTCCCCTCTTCCCCCCTTTTTCTCTCCTGCCCTTCGTCTGCCCTCTGTCTGTCTCTTTTCTCTAAAGGATTTTTTCCCTTTCCCTCCCCCTCTTTTCTCCCCATGTTTCCCCCCCCCTTCTCCCCCCCTTTTCCCTTCCCCCCTGCCCCCCCCCCCCCCCCCCAAAACCCCCGTCCCCCCCTTTTCCCAAAACCAAGCATTTTGCCAAGACAAACCCTATCCTCCGTTTCCCAGGGGTCTAAAAATTTCTGCCCCCTTCCCAAGTAGCCCCGGGCGACGCGTTTTTCCCCGGATTATAGAGGGGCCCCCCTGTCTAGGTCCCACCCTGTGTGGGGTACAGACAGACTGCTTTGCTTTTCAAAACTGAAAACCGCGCTTTTCCCTAAAATTAGCGTTTATGGGTCCCTTTACAAAACTTTTTTCCCTTTCTTTGTAGTGATCGCTTTTGGGTGTACCGGTAAAGAAGTCCCGTTCCAGTTCTACATTTTTTTTCTCGCCGTCCGGGTGGCATTCCTGGATATGCTTTTTTGTCCCAGGGGACTGGGGGGTGCCCCGTTGCAGTTTGCAACCCCGGGGCCGGGGCGTGTTTGGTCTAAACGAATACCCGCTGACTGAGGGGCCCCACGGGTGTTTTTTTTTTCTCTCTTTCCCCCCGGGAAACCCCTTAGTGAAGACAGAAACAGACATGAAATTGGACACATGTTTGAAGCTTTCGGCGGAAAACAGAAAAAGTTGGGCTGCCTAACGTTTTCATCGAACCCGTGTGTTAAAGGTGCATGTCGGTCGGTCCTTTTTATGGGGGCAATCCCGGTCAAAACAGATGGTAAAGACAAAACCCTTTATCTTTCTTTTTTTTTTACGAATTTTAGACAAAGAATGTGTGTATATATTTTATTCCCCCCCAAAACAATATTGTAACCAACTACGGGAACATCAGAAAATGAAAAAGAAACATACATAGGGAAATTTCTGAAAACACTTTTAAAAAAACCCTATACCAAACCAAAAAACATTATTCAAAAATGAAAAATACAAAAATTTAAAAAGAACTTAGTAAATACATTTGGAAACTCAAAGATAAAAAAAAGACTACAGCATATCAAGGAAAAACATAAAAAAAGCAACGCCATACAAAAAATTTCAAAAAAATGCAATCTATCTCCACAGAAAAATGGTTAATATTATGCAAACCATACTTTGCAACTCTGAACACAAAAGTAGAGATAGGGGAATAATTGCAGGCACAAGTGGAAACTTTGCTAGCACATTCCCCCCTGAACAGGCCCTTTAAAAAAAATCACAGGGCCCCACGTGCAGCAAATAAGATCCCGGGACGCAAAAAACAGAGATGAAACAGGGCCCCCAGCCATAAAAGATCGTTTTGGGGTGCCACATTGAAGCCACCTGAGGAGAGATATATATCGGATATATCTCCCAAAAAAAGCTTGTAGATATATTTTAAACACTTTAATTTTTAAAAAAACTTTAGCAAATGTTTTCTCCCCAAGGGGTCGACTCTTTCAGATTTTTAAAGGACTTTTTTTAAAACTGTTTTTTGATAATTTCTCCTCAAGTTTTAGCCCCTGTGACCCGACAAAATCTAAAAAGGAGAAAAAACAACTTTAGGCAATCTACTAAAAACATATATTGTTTTCAAACCCACAAAATTACACTAAAAAACTGATAGAACAAACCGAGAAATTTGTACGCAACATGAATGGAAGGCTTTCTTCTTCCTAAACCAAAATTTGCAAAGAATGAAGACAAAAACACATATGGCTTCAAATCATGGCGATCACCCCCGACAATAGATGAAATGAAACCTTTTGAAGACAAAATGAAGGGACTGATAGCCAACATAAATTCAAGAAATCAAATAACAACTTCCAAACATCACTAGCAAATGAAATAAAACAAATTCAAAAATGATAAAAAGATATTCATAAAAGCTGATAAAAACTAGCAATTTTTACAAAATGGAATTAAATTTGAATACCCCCAACTTCTAAACAAAAACTTTCAGAAAAATTACAAGAAAGCGTGATAAAACCACACACAGCAACATCCGCAAAAAGAAAAAGAGCTTGCACACTGCATGGAGTTAAGCGACAGGGTAGAGGCAACAGCAACAAAAGAAGCCTTCATAACACTTAAAGACCACAAACCCAATTTTCCAAAACAACCCAACATGTAGACTAATAAACCCATCTAAATCAGAATTGGGCCAAATAAGCAAGAGAATTTTGGAAAAGGCTATAGAAGATGTAAAATCAAACACCGAAAAACAACCTTTGGAAAAACAGCTATGAAGTCATCCAATGGTTTAAGGAACTCAAAAACAGAGAAATACAGTGTTATTACATTCAACATAGTAGATTTCACCCATCCATAGATGAAGAACTACTCACCAAAGCTTTGAAATTTGCCAAAAAATACACAAAAATAACAAGTCCGAAATGGAGATCATTTTCCAACACCAAGAAAACCCTACTCCACAGCAAAAAATGAAACTTGGATTAAAAAAACGAGCAAAAACTCCACATTTGATGTAACCATGGATCGTATGATTGGTGCCGAAACATGTGAACTAGTCGGACTATTCATGCTATCCAACATCCAAAAACAACTTGGAAAAAAGGTCGGTTTGTACAGAGATGACGGCCTCGCGCATTTAAAAAATAATCCAAGAACATTGAAAACAAGAAAAAAGAATTATGTAAAATTTTCAAAACCACAATTTTAAAAATTCACAATAGAACAAATAAAAAAGTAGTGAATTACCTAGACATAACATTAGACCTCAATGACCCAAAGGTACAAACCATACAAAAAACCCCAAAGACATACCAATCTATGTAAACATCAAAAGCAACCATCCACCATCTATACTAAAAACAATACCCAATGGTATAAACAAGAGACTATCCAACCTATCAATGCAATGAAAATGCATTCAATAATGCAGCAACAGAATACCAAGAAGCATTACAAAAAAGTGGTTACAAATTACAAACTACAATATTAGTCCAGACAATAACCACGAACAGAAATAAGAAAAACAAAAAAGGAAGATCATATGGTACAACCCACCATATGATGGAAAGAAAAAACAAATGTAGGAAAAGAATTCTTTAAAATCTTGGCAACATCATTCCAAAAGAACACAAACTGTCCAAAATATTCAATAAAAACACCATTAAACTATCATACTCATGTATGCCCAACCCAAAACATAATTGACTCATCTAAACAAAATAAAAAGCAACACAAAAGAGAAGGGTGCTGAAAGGACTCTTGCAACTGCACCAAAAAAGAACAGTGCCCCCTAAGCAACAAATGTCTTCCAGCAATATTGTATACCAAGCTACGGTAACAATCAGAAAAAGAAAAAAAAAACATACATAGGAATTACGAAAACACTTTTAAAACCAATACGAAACCATAAACAGTCATTTAAAAATGAAAAATACAAAAAACAAACAGAACTGAGTAAATTTCAAATTTGGAAACTCAAAGATAAAAAAATAGACTACAGCATATCATGGAAAATCATAAAAAGAGCAAAAGCCATACAACAATATTTCAAAAAAATGCAATCTATGCTCCACAGAAAAATGGTTAATATTATGCAAACCATATTTAGAACTCTAACACAAAAGAAGATAGTGAATAATTCAGGACAAGTGGAAATCTTTGCTACACATTCCACCTAAAACAGGCCCAAACAAAAATCCAGGCCTCACGTGCAGCAAATAAGATCGGCACGCACAAACGAGATGAAATCAGGTCCCGCACGCCAAAAAATCGTTGGCGTCCCCACTTTTAAGCCTCCTAGGAGAGAGATATATCGGATATACTCAAAACAACTTGTAGATATTTTTTTACATTTTCATTTAAAAAAATATCTTTAGCAAGAAATATATAATTATAAATTAAATTAAAACAAAGCTTGCTCTTAGTCTTAGATTAAGAAAAAGGGGGGAATAAGCATTCAATCCAGTGGGAGATAAATTCTGCTAACTAACATATGTGCTTGTTTTGGGTAAATGGGAAAAAAAAAAAATTTTTCCAAAAGAGCCTTTAGCAAGTTTAAAAATTTCCCAATGGGAGAGGGGTCCAAGGGGAAAAACCCCAAAAAACAACTCCGGGCAGATCCCGATATTTGAAAACCGTTTTTCCCCATGCCGGGGAAATGGTAATTTTATTTTCTCCCCTTTTTTGGGGTTTAAAAAAGAAGCTACCCCAAAAAACTGGGTGCAATACCGTAGTATGTTTGTTGATTTTCAAAAAACCCAAACCCCAAAGGGGGCCCCCCAAGAAAAAAAAGAAAATCATGAAAAGCAAAACAACTCTTTTTCTTGCAAAAAATGAAAATTAAAAAAAAAACCCTCAAACACAAGTGCTGGGGCCATTTGGGGAAGAACCCAAAGGGCTAAATTAAAAAACAAAAAATTTCCAAAAGAAAACCGGGCCCACCCGCAATTTACAGAGCAGCTAGGTTTGAAATCTAAAGAAAATTTTCAAATAAACAAAGCCTTTTAGTTTTAAATTGAAAAAATGGGGAAAAAACTTTCATACTGCAGTGGAATCTTTTTGGGCCTAAAAACAGTATGTTTTTGGGGGGTAAAGGGGAAAAAAAAAAAAAGCTTCCAAAAAAGAGCCTTTAGCAACTTAATCCCCAAATGGGAACGGCCCAAAATGGGGAAAAACCCCTAACATACAACTCCGGTCAAAACCCAAAATATTTTCAAACCTTATTGTTTCCCTCAGGACCGGGGGAAAGTGGTAATTTTGTTCCCCTGCCTTTTTGGGTTTTAAGAAGAATGCATCCCAAAAAGGCGGTGTGAAATACCGTATATTTTGTTGAGTTTTAAAAAACCAACCAAGGTGCCACCTAAAAGCAAAAAAAATCAAAAAGGCAAAAAAAGCTACTTTTTTCTTGGGAAAAGTAGAAAATATAAAAAGATAACCCTCAAGACACAAGGCGAGGCCAGTTCTTGGAATGAATCCGCAAGGGACTAAATTACAATAAACAAAAAATTTCCAAGGATAAGTACCGAGCACCATTCCCAATTTACAGAGCAGCTAGGTGTTGCAATATGCAAGAAATATTCAATTATAAACAAAGCTTGCTCTTAGTCTTAGATTGAAGAAATGGGGGGAGATAAGCATTCAATCTGCAGTGGTAGATCTTCTGCAACTCAGTATGTGTTTAAAGGGTAAATGGGGAAAAAAAAAATAAAATGCTTCTCAAAATGACCTTTTTAGCAACTTATAGCCCAAAATGGGGGGGACGGTCTCCAATGGGAAAAAAAACCCACAAACAAAACAACTCCGGGTCAGAACCGATATTTCGAAACCTGATTGTTTTCTCCTCGTGACCGGGAAAGTGGTAATTTGATTCCTCGGGCCTTTTCGGTTTTAAGAAGAAGCTATCCCACATTCTTCAAAAACCGAAAAGGGCAGGGGAAATAAAATTACCACTTTCCGCGGTCACTGAGGAGAAACAATCAGGTTTCGAAATACGACTGACCAGATTGTATGTTAGGGGTTTTTCTCCCCATTGGAGACCGTCCCCCATTTGGGAGACATAAGCTTGCAAAGGCTCATTTTGAGAACATTTTTTTTATTTTCCCCCTTTTACCCACCAAGCACATACGTTAGTTGGCAGAATGATCTACCACGCAGATATGAATCTTATCTCCCCCTATTTCTTCAACTAAGAATAAGGAAACTTTGTTTATAATTGAATATTCTTGCAGTCTTTGCAACACCTAGCTGCTCTGTAAGTTGCTGGAAGGTGCTCGTACTTACCTGGGAAATTTATTATTTATTATATATAAAATATAAATATATATATATATGGCCTTGACGCCATTTTTCTCTGGTTCTGAAGAACCCAAGTATTTTAAATTCGCGCTCGGCAGTTCTCGAAAAGCGTGTGTGAGCAATTGATTTTTGTTTCTTTTTCTCGTTTCGTTTTGTTCGTTTGTTTTTTTTTATATCGTTCACGAATTTTAATTTTATCTTTTTTGTTTTCATAATTTTGATAATCTTTAACCCAAACCCTCCCCAACCCCCCCCCCCCCCCCCCCCCCCAAATTTTAAGGGGCAACTGTTAAAACAAACAACACCATGTTCATTTTCAAACAGTGCCCCCTCAAAACCCATTGACCTGCGCCGCAAGGGCATTACCGTTGAGAGAGAGAGAAGAGAAGAGAGAGAGAGAGAGAGGTTTTTAATTATCCCCTCAGCACTGGCCCTTTTGACAATCGTATTACCAATACCAAAAGCGAAATATTATATGAACACACGCTACTCAAACACGTCTCTCCACCAGTCCTTTCTCTCCCACCCTCCCCCCCCACTCTACTCTCCCTTCCCTTTCGCCTCTCTCCTTTTGCCCCCCGCCCCTCCACTTCCCTCCCACTTTCCCACACCACACACACACCAACCACACAAAACACACAGACACACCCCCACCACACACACACCCCAAAACACACACACACCAACACACACACCCCACCACAAAAGAATCACGGAAAATTTAAACGGGCAATGTGCGAATTTCTTTTTTTCACTTAATGGCTTTTTTCTGGCCAGGGCCTTTACCCCACTTCATTAATATGATGATGATGATGATGATGATATGAGAAGATGAGAGAGAGAGAGAGGAGAGGAAAAGAGAGAGAGAGACAGACGACAACAGACAGACAGACACGAGAGAGCCGCTGTGATACCGTGCATTTACCCCCATCCCCCCCCCCCCCCCCCCCCCCCCCCCGCCTCACTCACCCTCGTCCACCTCTTTCCCGTATCCCCTCCTCTTAACCTTTTTTTTTTTTTTCTTCCCCCCCTTCCTCCTTCCACCCCCCCCCCCCCCCCACAACACACACACACACACACACCCCCAAACCAGATGGGGTGTGGATCGATACGGCATGATGGGGGGTGAGCGACATGACTGGGGCCCTTTGGTTTAGGGAAAGTTCAGAGAGCATTGGCAGAGCAGTGATGGCCCTTTGGGTGCCTCGCTCCTCTCTCCTCTCCTTCCCCTCCTCCTCCCTCTCCTCTCTCTCTCCTCTTGCGTTACTGTCCTCTCTGTCGTCGTCTGTCCCCGTCTGTCTGTCGTCTCTCTCTCTCTCCTCTCTCTCTCTTTTCTTTACGTTCTCTCTTTTCTCTGTCTGTCTGTCTGTCGTCCTCTCTCTCCTCTCTCTTGCTTACCTTCTGGTTCTGTCTCTCTCTGTCCTCTGTCTCTCTCTGTCTCTCTCTCTGTCTCTCTCTCTTCTGTCTCTCTCTCTCCTCTCCTCTCATCATCATCATCACATCACACACACATCATCATAATGAAACTGTGGTAAAGGACCCGCCAGTTAAAGCCCTTAAGTGAGAAAAAAAATTTGCACTTGCACCGATTAATTTCACGATGATCTCATATGTGTGTGTGTGTTTTGGTGTGTGTGTGTGTGTGGTGTTGTGTGTGGTGGTGTGTGTGTGTGTGTGAGAGAGAGAGAGAGAGAGAAAGAAGATGGGGGCAGGGAACACAGGGGAAGGGGGGGTTGGGAGATATGGGCGGGAAGGGAACACAGGGGAAGGGGGGGTTGGGGGAAAGATGGGCGGCGAGGGGAAAACAGGGAAGGGGGGGGTTGGGAGATGATGGGCGGCAGAGGGAAACAGGGGAAGGGTGGTTGGGAGATGATGGGGCAGAGGAAAAAGGAAGGGGGGTTGGGGGATGATGGGGGCAGAGGGGAAACAGGGGAAGGGGGGGTTGGGGGATGATGGGGGGCAAGGGAAACGGAAGGGGGTTGGGGGAAAGATGGGCGCGGGATACAGGGGAAGGGGGGGTTGGGGGGATGATGGGCGGCAGGGGAAACGGAAGGGGTGGTTGGGGGAAAAGGCGGCAGGAAACAGGGAAGGGGGTTGGGAGATGAAGGCGCAGGGAAAACAGGAAGGGGTGGGGGGGAGATGAGGCGGGAGGGAATACGGGAAGGGTGGTTGGGAGATGATGGCGGCAGGAAAAAAGGGAAGGGGGTGGGGGGGGATGATGGGGGCAGGGAAACAGGGAAGGGGGGGGGGGGGAGATGATGGGCGGGAGGGAACAGGGAAGGGGTGGTTGGGAGATGATGGGCGGCAGGGGAAAAAGGGAGGGGGGTTGGGAGAAAGGGGGGGCAGGGAAACCCGGGAAGGGGTGGGTTTGGGGGAGATGGGGGCAGGAATACGGGAAGGGTGGTTTTGGGGAGATGGGGGGCAGGGAATACAGGGAAGGGGTGGTTGGGGGGGGAAAGGGGGGGTGGTTTGGTGGGGGGGCAGGGAATACCGGGAAGGGGTGTTTGGAAAAAGGGGGCAGGGGAAAACAGGAAGGGGGGGGGTTGGGGGATAGGGGGCAGGGGAAAACAGGGAAGGGGTGGGGGAGATAAAGGGGGGCAGGGGAAACAGGGAAGGGGGGGTTGGGGGGATATGGGCGGGAGGGGAAAACAGGAAGGGGGGGGTTTGGGGGGAGATGGTGGAGGGGAAACAGGGGAAGGGGGGGTGGGAGATATGGCGGCAGGGGAAACAGGGAAGGGGTGGTTGGGAGATGAGGGCGGCAGGGGAAAAGAGGAAGGGGGGGGGGGGTTGGGAGATGATGGGGGCAGGGAAACCGGGGGAAGGGGGGTTTGGGGGTTTAAAGGGCGGCAGGGGAAAACAGGGAAAGGGGGGGTTTGGGGGATGATGGGCGGGAGGGAAAACAGGGGAAGGGGGGTTGGGTGGGCGGCAGGGAAAACAGGGAAGGGGTGGTTGGGGGGAATGGGGGGCAGGGAATACGGGAAGGGGGGGTTGGAATAAGGGCGGCAGGGAAACGGAAGGGGTGGTTGGGAGATATGGGCGGAGGGGAAAACAGGGAAGGGGGGGGTTTGGGGGATAAAAAGGGGGCAGGGAATACCGGGGAAGGGGGGGTTTGGGGGATGATGGCGGGCAGGGAATACAGGAAAGGGGGGTTGGGGGATATGGGGAGGGGAAACAGGGAAGGGGGGGTTGGGAATATGGGCGGCAGGGAAACAGGAAGGGGGGTTGGAGAGATGGCGGCAGGGAACGGGAAGGGGGGGTGGGAAAAAAAAGGGCGGCAGGGAAACAGGGGAAGGGGGGGTTGGAGATAATGGGCGGGAGGGGAAACAGGGAAGGGGGGGTTGGAGAGATGGCGGCAGGGAAACAGGGGAAGGGGGTTGGGGGATGATGGCGGCAGGGGCACAGGGAAGGGTTGTTGGGGGGATAAAAGGGCCAGGGAAACAGGAAGGGTGGGTTTGGGAAGAGGGGGCAGGGAAACGGGAAAGGGTGGTGGAGATGATGGGGGGGGAGGGAATACAGGGAAGGGGTGGTTGGGAATATGGGGGGCAGGGAAAACGGGAAGGGGGGGTTTGGGGGGCAGGGAATACAGGGGAAGGGTGGTTGGGAGATGAGGGCGGCAGGGAATACGGGAAGGGGGGGTTGGGGGAAAGGGGG
>JAMYXO010007999.1:0-11384 GCA_033310375.1 Conus canariensis
GTGGTGGGCCATCAAAAAGATGCTATGGCCTGATTAAACAATCCTAAAGGGAAATGTTTAAGGGGAACTTTTGAGAAGCAGAAAAAAAAGACGGACTGCACATTGCTGAGTTACATGGTAAAAAAAATTGTGGACCCCCCGCCTTGGGACACAACCGAAGAACTGGAGGAACCTGGGGAAATGTTTTCAAAGTGCCCCAATGTTTCCCCCCAGTTTAAGGGAAAAGGAAGAGAGTTGGGGGGAAAAAAAGAAAGTACCCGGGTAGCCAGATCCTTCAAGGCCCTGGTCTGACGCTGTTCCTTGGGATTCCTTCCCCACTATTCTTTTTCTTTTTTTTTTTTTTTTTTTTTCTCGAGGGAGGTGAGTAGGGAAATTGGGGGAAATGCACTGCTTTTAACTGCTGGGGAAAATTTTAATTTAATGGAGGGAGACCCTTTTCTTAATTGACCCCAGGGCACAAAATGCTTTGTTGTTTAAGTTGTTTCATTCCCCGATTTGCCTGCGGAAAAAGCCGGGTTTTGTTTTCGTTTGTTTGCTTGTGTTTATTTAAACACGCTGAAATATTTACCGAAAACCAAAAAAAACCCCCCGGGAAAAAATTCATTTGGGAAGAAAAAATCCCCGGTTATAAAACCCAAATTTTTTAAAAAAAGGGTAACCAAAATCCCAAAAATCATGAAAAAGGAAAAGGCAAAACCCAAACGTTGTGCCCCTTTCCTGTATAGAAAGTCCGAAAGGATATTTTCCTCCCTGGGGAACCACCACCCACCACCCCTCCCAAAGTCGAAAAGGCAGACGCAGGCTGTCCAAATGCGCATGCGCTCCTCCTGATTAATTACAATGAAAATTTGGTTTGGGCCTAGACAGGGTGGGAAAAACGTTCAGTGCAGTCCAGCTTATCGTAAAAGAGAACAAATTTGGGGTCTGCGGGAAAGAGCCGGTTGTGGAGGCTGTCCGTTCAGGCGTGTTCTTAACAGGGCGCGCTTTGTTGGCGGGGAAGCATGGCGCGACCAAAAACTTAATTTGTGCTGTGAAGGGGATTAGGGTCACAGCGTTGATCAAAAAACCCTACACACAAATTTGCTTTGAAGAGATCTACACCCTGGAACTGGGCGGCTTTTTTTACAGGGTAGATTTTCGGGATAGGGAAAATTTCAAAGGTTGTGGGCGCATGGTTTTTATCCCCCCATGTCCCAACCCCCTCCCCCCCCGGTTTTCTATCTGACAAGAAATTTAAAGAATCGCTGGCACCATCTGCTCTGATGTGTGTTGGCTAATGTTTATTCTTCTTTTCGCTCCCAAAAGGGATGTTTCCGGAAAAACGATTTGTCAGCTTTAAAATACGCAGCGCGTGGCGTGACAAACCCATGCGGCGCGCTTGCGTGCGCTCACCGCACATACACAACCCCACACCCCAAAAAGCACGCCCAAGAAGTCTCGTAAAGCTGTCACAGTCACTAGGGTCGGGGTTAAACCCCCCGGCGATAATCCATATCCAATCCGTTTTTCCCACAAGGAGTCTGTACAAGAGGGAAAACTAGCGGCTTAGTGTGGGGCGGAAGAGGTGGGGTGGAAGGGTTGTGTAGGGGGGGGATTGGGGGAGGGGGTTGGTGGGGAGGGTGAGGGCGAGGGGAAAAAGAGTGGTGATACAGGTAGAATGAATGCAACAACCAGCGAAGTTGAATTTCCCAACGACCACCACAGGGGATTCCCTTCGGTCACCACACTCATCCACATACGCACCACACTGCACGCCGCACACACACGTACGCTCGCGAGCGCCGAGCTTTGTTCCCTTCACGACGTTTTTCACCATGAGATCAGTATCACACCCCCCCCCCCTCCCCCTCCCCGTTTCGCGAGACGAAAAATGACCGCATTTCCCCGAGTTAATGTTACACAAAAGTGTGACAGAAATTCCCAATTTCAAAAAAAGCTATTGCAGTCATCAAATTTGCTGTTAAAAAGGGAGAGAGAGAGAGAGAGAGAGAGAGAGAGAGAGAGAGAGAGAGGACTAAAAGAATAGGCATAAGGAGATATTTTGCAACTTTTTGGGGGGGCTGTAGGCCCTAATTTGTTTTCCTTTCAACATAAGTTTGTTCCCCCTGTCTTGAAATGTGTCGTTCGGAAACTGATGTGCGATGGTGAGAAATTTTTTTTAAATCACATGACTGACGGAAAAAAATAGGATGTGACGCGACAAATGAGATAAAGGTTTAATAAAATTTAAAAAGGATAAAAAATTTAACATAACATAATAAACAATAAGAATTTTAATGAAGTACCCTCTTTGGGGATCTTTGGGTGATGAGGAATCTAAAAACCCCTGTCTTTGTAAATCCCCAATACCGCTTTCACAGCCGAATCTTTTGTTTTTTATCACACTTTTCCTTAAAAAAAAAAAGAAAAAAAAAAGACCCGCTTGATTCCCTCAGTATCCGAAGGGGATGACAGAAGACAGAATTGACGGGCGTGAAAGCCGGTGTCGTCTACCCGGCCCCCCGGTGGTTTACCTGAGCCTGGTGTTTTTGGACTTCTAGCGGTGTGAAAATTTCAGAAAAAGGGGCGATACTGAAACTGTCACAATTTCGCGTGGGGTGGGGTGTGTGGTGTGTGTGTTGTTGGGGTGTGTGCGTGTGTGTGTGGCCCCTGTGGTGGGGTGAGGCCCCTTGAGGTGAAGGTCGTGGGGGTTTTTCATTTTTTCAAAAGAAATCTGATATCTGAAGGGTTTTCTAACCAAACATCAAACACACCACACACACACGCACACACCACACACGCGTCCGCCATCACGAACGTAAACAAATATGGCACAGCGCCGCGGACACGCACTTTTACACACTCGTCCATTTTCGGTTTTCTGAGTTTCAGGGATTTTGTTTTGTTTTGTTTTTGTGATTTTTTGGGAATGTTCTGTTAACTGGTTGTGATGCTTTTTGGAATGTTTTTCTTTTTGGAAAGATATGTGTGGACTGAATCTTTTATTTCTTTGATTTAGTTTATGTGTGATAAATTAAAAGGCAAGAAAATATGAAAGAGCTGGTTTGTCGACATGATATTAAATTTCACTGAAAACCGCCAACAACTTTGAATTCTTTGTTCTCTTTCTCATTTACCTGTGTGTGTGTGTGTGTGTGTGTGTGTGTGTGTGTGGTGTGTGGTGTGTTGTGTGTGAATGTGCATTTCCGTTCTCTCTCTCCCCTCCCCCGTTTCCCCTTACTTTCAAATTTCAGTAAGCAATACTCTCTTTCTCTCTCTCGCTCATACACACGTGCACTTGGTATTTGGACAGCTTATCAGAGATGGGTCATTCTTCGTCCAGTCTGTAAATTTTTGCCGTATTAAATGACATCTTCAAGCTCTCAGAGGGAAAAAGGGGTAATTCTGAAAAATGCTACAAAGTATATCCCCACAACGAAGACAAAGAAGCAAAAAAATTTGTTGATTGTCAAAACAAAAATGTTATCAGTGCTTTAGGTGACCATGGGCATGTGGGGAAAAAATATTTACATTATACCACTCGAACAAACAGTAACGTGTTTTGCCATGGGTATCATTCGTGTTGAAAAAAACGAAAAAAAAAAAAAAAAAACGTGCCACGCGGACAATCGTTCTTCATACTGGGACAGATAATCCACTCACAAAAGTAGCTCATTTGTCAAAATTCTTTGAAATCGTTTTTTTTCCTCCTTAACTTTCCCTTTTTGCTAGTCCTTAGTTGGGCTTGAATTGACCTCACAACCTCGTCTGCCGAGTTTTAAAGCATAGGTAGTAGTAACCTTGCTTCCCTTCTGTAGTGCTCCAGGTGGATTTCAGGGGGGTAGCTTCAGTTTTGACTGGCAGCTGTAGAGCTAAAATTCATTGAGACTAGGTGAGACGCCAAGCTATTTCTTCGTGTATTTGCTGATTTTGGCCTCTATTGATTCCAGTGTACTAGTTGTGATTTTGTACATCAGTAGAGGCCAGAGCAGCTTTATGATCAGCATAAACTGCAGACACCAGAATATGTACTGGCCGGGGAGGCCACACTGGCCCTGTACTTGCTTTCTTCTGATTTCTCTTCTGTATGAGGGGCATGTGCAAACTTTTGAGTGAATGTATTATCGGAAAACTGCAATGATAATCAGACTGATCTATCACACCACATGCATCCTGACACTGCAGTACACGAAGTCCAAGTTTTCAATGTTCTTTAACTTCCATGGAGCATACATTTTCAAATAAAACCTACCAAACAGGATCCTAATCACTCTAATTACGAATATTCACCATTAATGATCACCAGAAAAGACCCTCAATCATTGGTCAGTACCAGAACATCACATTTGCAAACTCTTTCACTTCAGTCTTGAAAAAAACCATTTTAAGGGGCATGTAGAAGCATATTTAAGACATTTCATCCTTAAATGGAACTCATCCTCAATTAAACACTACAGTCTCTACTGATTCCTGAATCGGGCATTTTCTTTTTTTATGTTGTATTAACCTAGCCTAGCAGAGACAAAAGGGGTGGGGAAAGGTGGATGGGTTGGATGGTGGTGGTGGGGTGGGCGGGACGGAGGGGGGGGAAAGAGGGGGTGTAGAGTGGGGGGGGGTGGGGTGGGCAATTGTCTGTGTTGGAGCGCAGGCTGACACTTGTATGCTAAGAGACTCCCAGTGTGGTGCTGATATATGTCTGGAGTCTTTGGTTGCACTTTGTCCTCAAGAAGTGAGCTCCACTCAATGAAGGAATGAACTCTGCACTTCTGTCATCTTCCACATAAGGGCCCTGAAGAACCTGCGGGTAATTTGTGCGGGAAACATTTCTACCCCGTTCAATGAAAACAAGGTCAGTACGTTATCGGCTCTGATATCACCGTTGTCCTCCTGGGGCTTGACAGCTGATTAACTTTAACCACATCAAAATCTTATTTAATCTTAAACACTAACATGGTGTATCCATGCTTAAATATAAATCATTGCCCCAAACAGTATTACTTCTTCATGTTTATTTGAAGTGTTTACAAATAAACATACACATTTTTCTCAATGTTTTTTTCCTATTCACAACCACTCCAAAAAGGACAACAAAACAGAAAAACCAAGGAATGGCGGCTTAAATGTAAACAGCAATCCAAAAAAAAGTTTTCAGGCAGTTGAAACCACCTCTTCTCTAAAGGGACTGTTAGATGTCTGATGCTTTAAACATGTGCAAAGAACGGCAAGTTAAATTTATAGACCACTGCGTCTTTTTTTGTTGTCTCTTTTTCCATTCTGTAAACAAGATTTCTATGCATTCAACCCTGGCCCACAACCTACGATACCCAGCAAAGTCAGCTGTCACTAGTACATGCCCCTGTATGGAGGCCAGAGGTCAGTGATGTCATTCTTCACAGCATGATCAACAGAACAGCAATAATGTGTGACTACTCCTTAAAAGACAAAGAAATGAGCGGACCTTTAGCAGATTTTTTCTTTTCTCTTTCCTCTTTTTGTTGGTCTTACCTTGTGTGCCACCCTGTGCAATTACTCTGACACTGCTCATTATGGCCTCTGTGGACAGCCTGACCCTACTTTGTCTTGTCACAGCTCTGACACTGGAAAATCCACGGGAATCAAGTCGTCACGGGGCAACCCCAGCAGAGGAGACGCTTTCACTGTGCCAAGCCACGTTAGTGGACTTCAGTGCTGTTTTTTTTTCAGATCCAGCATATTACAGGACACCATCAACTACCCCCTCGGACATCAACAGCTGCCTAACTGTGGAGTCATGTGGAGTTACCTCCTTCTCCAAAGGGTGCCACAATGTCCTTCTCTGACAGTCCCCATGATTGTGGTGATATTCACTTTGAGACAAACTAAAACCAGGGTATAGACATGGAAAAGAAATAAAAAACTAAGGTTATCACAAGAACAAGGCACGAAGGACCACAGAATTTAAGAAAATTTTATGCTAATCAATTAAAATGATGAGGAAGATGATCTATGGATTTTTTATTCTGGTCAGAGACTATGTGACTTGTTTATGTATATTTATAACCAGGCCCAAGATGTATAGACACCTGCAGTGTTGTTGGGAGGTCTGAGCATCACTCATGCACCCTTTAAGAGGATGTAACTTGACTGTGTGGTTTCAGCCTCCCCATTGGAACCCAGGGTTTCATTCAAAGCTAGATAGGAGCCAGTCAGGCTGGAAAAATCCCACAAATGCCTTGGATGGGAATTGAACTAACAACTGCCTAGCTAGTAAATCTGCAAATTATACTCTGCACCACGCTAGTGATGGTGATCAGCTTTCTTCCTCGTTATACTCTTCCTTAAATGTTCAATTCTGATTTATCATCTCTAAAAGCGTGTGCACACACATATACAAGCAGAGTTTGCATGCGCATGCACGCAAGAAAGGGAAACACACACACAACCCACACATACACTTTTACACATTTACTCTTCAAAATCAAATAAATATTAATCATTACATTAAAACTTGTTTGTGACTGTTTGCTTGTAGCCCAAATTCTTAAGGTGGACAAATTCTGTCATGGCATCAAGAACAAAGGCAGTCAGTTTCTAAGCAAGGTCATGGAAGGGATCACACAAAGGCTAAGGCAGCTACAAGTTTCCAGGGCAGATGACAAATCAGAGATATTCAAAAAAAAACTTGCAAAACTATGTTTTTCATACCATTGTTTATCACTCAGTATTTTATATGAAATGTTATACGGAACTATTGTTACACGGTCACAAGGAGAATCAATAAAAATCCATTATATTACACTTAATAAATCTTTAGATTTTATTACGATTTTGGGTGAAAATTTAATCAACTGATCATGCAAAGATTACTCAGTGACAAACGATCCCCCACTCCCTCCCTGTTTGCCATCCAGTTTTATTGATAACAGGAATCAGTGTGTTTATCATCACATGGCATACTCAGTCCCTGCCATGTTTGTCATGGTTTCCCCAGGTCAACATTAAAGACAACAGCTCTCTCATCACATGGACATAGACCCAATTATGCAGGTGCAAAGTGATAAGTGCCTTGCTTGTTCATTTTCGTTGTCCTGAGTTCAACACTAGCCTGAATAGACCCAAGAGGTCGAAACGCGTCGTGTTTTGTCTTGTGATTCGTTTTTGTACGTTTTTTGGCGGTGCGTTATCAATAACTTTTAAAATCTAATTTTTCACAGGTTTTTTTCATAACGAGATGGAGAACATGTACTGAGGATATTCTCCAGTCACTTCGGTCACACAGCAGCACACCCCAGCTCACAGAGCGCTGGTCAAATTCTTGCGGAACAGCTGATAGGTGATGTGCCATTCATTGCCCCCTGTAGCCAAAACACTTCGGGCAGAAGATGAAGAAGAGTCGCCCCGTTGAACTTCTGCTGCTCGCTGTCTCCTCCGTAGGCCTTCTGCAGAATGTCTGTCACCTGTCACATCCTCACACAGATCACTACCGGGCTTCAAAACAACATAAACACTTTGTGACATAAAAAACACACACACACTAACACACACTTGGGAATTCCAGATGGTAAGCACAGTAGAGGCAGACATGGACACCTTTTTCTTTTCATTCGCATCTGAATGCTAACACACACACACTCACCACACCACAAAACCCACACACACACACACACAAAAATCACATTAGTGGCAAAGATACTTACAAAAGAGCATCCACCCAAAATTTACGACAAAAACACAAGCAACAAGCTGAAGAAGTCCCGTATCTCCAAGACACAAGTGGAGATGTTGAGGAAAGAAACCAAGAGTGCACGAACTGTAAAGTTTGAAAGTTCATAATGATTTAATTCATGTTGCTTATATTCCGGCCGAACGCAAAAGACCATATTCAGGGCTGTCATGTATTGGTGTCAATTCTTGAAGCAGAAAAAAAGAAAAACTATGCCTGTACAAAACAACTCATTAATAAGATTTTCTAAAAAAAAAGCTAAAAATATCATTACAATCTTTCTTCCATAAAATCCTAGATCAGATAAAAAAAAATATTCATCTCTTTCAGAAACTAAAAAAAATCATATAAGATGGGACATCTCTGAACTGAGATTTCATGCCATCTGCAGTAAAGAGTTAATGTCTGATATCATGTCAGTCCCAACACTTTTAAGAACTTGTTTGTAGTGAGTAGTATATAATAACAATAATAATAATAATAATGAATACTTATATACCCACCTATTCTCGGCTAGAGACCAAGCTCTAAGCACTTTACAAATCAACACTCGTTTACACAACCGGCTGCCTACCTGGGTAGTGCCGACTGAAGAGCTGCCAGCGGCGTTTCATTCAGTCGTTTCCCATGTCATCCAGTCAGTTCGTTCAATATCGATCACTCCATTTTCCTTATTCCTTCATTCTTTCCATTTCTCACGCAGGGTGCATGCTATGTGTAACGTGTCATCCATACCAAAGGCCAAATGGCCTAGTCTTCCGAAAGTTGGTGATGGGATTTTACGTGTGTGCAAGATGTTATGCGTGCGTTCACACACGGAACCTCGGTTTAAGTCTCATTCGAAGGACTGTATGGGAAATGGATGCTGAATGCACCATGGAGCTTCTTCACCTTTTAAAAAAACACAAATGGGTGTCAATGGCGAGATCTGTATAACAATGGCACAAACTGTTTCCTCTTTTAGTGCCGACAGTGGTACGTTTGGACAGATTTGGAAGAGTTTGTTATTCATCTGCAAGCTCCTCTTGCCAGAGGTCTATGACATTAGTCTGAGCTTTGGGTTTCAGATCAGTGACCGGGACAGGGAATCTGCTCTGTTCTTTATTTGTGGCATTCTTGGCAAGTTGATAAAACCATCTCAATGCCTTGTATTGCCGACATGACCGGGAACTCGAGCAAAACCCGTTTAAGTACCAGATTCAAGAAAGGAGTATAGTTCAAACACATTCAGCAAATGAGGGCGCTTAAGATCACCACCAGCAATGGCCTCCAAAGCAGAAAGGAGCCTGAGAGAATGAGGAACCCTGTATGTTTTGCTTTAGAGACCATGTGAAGTGCCAGGGACAAATACTGTCAGCTCAGCAGTGTCGATGGGGAGCTGTCTGTGGGAATGTGTTCAGAACACCTCTGAGAGGGAGCTGTAATGCAATATGCATTGAAATAACTCCTCTTCAGATTTGGACCCATCAGCAAACATTCTTTGAAAGGATGGAAATTCTGAGCGAAATCTGGCAAAAAATATCTTGTATGTCAGAGAGCTGGTTTGCAGTCTTTGTGCCGGGGCGTTTTGGTACAGGGGGATTTTTCCCTGGGAAATTTAAACATTAGTTCTGACTCCATTTCCCATACAGTCCTTCAAATGAGACTATAACCGAGGTTCCGTGTGTGAATGCACGCATAATTTTTCTTGCACACACGTAAAATCCCATCACCAACTTTCGGAAGAGTAGGCCAGTTTGGCCGTTGGTATGGATGACACGTTACACACAGCATGCATCCTGCGTAAGAAAAGGAAAGAATGAAGGAAATAAAGAAAAATGAGTGAACGATATTGAACGATAATGACTGGATGACACGGGAAACGACTGAATGAAGCGCCGCTGGCAGCTCTTCGTCGGCACTACCCAGGTAGGCAGCCCGTTGTGTAAGCGAGTGTTGATTGTAAAAGCGCTTAGAGCTTGGTCTCTAGCCAAGAATAGGCGCTATATAAGTATTCATTATTATTATTATTATATGAGTCCCCCCTTTTTCGGAAGTCCATGGGGGTCATCGGTAAATTTGGATAACTCACACATGGTTCGAAGATTTATGTTTGCCCCCGTTTTTAAATTTTGGGAAAAATGAATTCCATGGGTGGAATGGAACTGTGGATGTCTTCAAATTTGTCGAGAAACTTCAGGTCAAAAACAGTCCCTAAACAGGTTTCCGGATAGGAGATGTTCAAAGAAAGTCTCAACTGATGGTTGGAGAGTGATTGGTTCCCCCAAGTTGGCACAGAGACTACATTGAGCTGATTTGGCATGCACCCCTTGAAGGTGGATGGATCCAGATTTTTGAGGTAGGGGTCTTGCACAAACTATAGACAACACAGCTGTAGTTCATTTTGGAGCAGTTCAGAACCTGGTAAAGATGGAGAAGAGTTTTCATATCGGCACCTCAATCTGTGTAGGCCACAACTCTCAGAATGTTCATTGGTTTCTACAAGAATTTTTCAAGTGCTGGATGTGACTTTTAAAAGTAAAGCACTTTTCAAAAGTTGTGGAAGTGGATACAATGTGTTTTGATACCTGAAAACACAAAACACACACACACACACACACACACACACACACACCACCCCACACACACAAACTTATAAGCAAACTGACAGAAGAAAACAGACAAGCAGCCCAACCCTGTTCAATGTTGGGCATCCATTTTGGCCAGCCACGCTTCCAGAGTTTTCGGGTATGCTGACCATGAGTACCCAGGAGCCCACCAGACTGACATTTCTCTGTACACATCACACATACCCATGGAGTTTTTACTCACTTTGTGACCTACTGTGTAAACTGTGCCAGTTGCAGATGCTCAGTTTAAAGCAGGGAACAGAGAATTAAGCATGAGACAAGGACAAAATAACCCCCTTGACATAACGATCCGCCCATCCACTATTTTTCCTTAAGTATTTATTCACACATATTTGCCTATCAAAGGCAACTGTTTCATTTCCATCCAAGACATGGCATTTTCAGAAAGTAGCTTTGATTTCTGTGGTTGCTATTTGCAATGTGCTTTAAACCTTTCTTTTACTTCTTCTTTTTACTTGTATTGAAAGTGACAGCCAAAAATGGATTTAGTGACCCTGATACAGACAATTCACGTAACATAGTTGTGGGTGCTTTAGTGGCCCAGAGGGTTTCTGAAATTGACAAAGACTACTCAGCTGATTAGCAGATGTGTTTTAAACAGATTCAAACTTAAGTGGCAAGAACTTTCATGATCATAATGCGGACGGTCAGCATGGATGTTTGGATCAATGCTGAGATTTTTCACAGTGAGTGACTGCAGTGGTCAGTCATAAACATCAGTGATTACACGGACATATATGTGGACAGTTGGCATGGATAGATGTTGCATCCTCATAGCGAGTGACCCCAGTGGTCAGTCATAAACATCAGTGACACACAGACATTATGTGGACAGTTGGCAAAGAATAGATGTTGCCATCCTTATAGCGAGTGACTGCAGTGGTCAGTCATAAACATCAGTGACACACGGACATATATGTGGACAGTTGGCATGGATGTTTGGATCAATGCAAAGGACACATGTGTGGACAGTTGGCATGGATGTTTAGATTCCCAAAGCAAAGGGCATATTTGTGGGGCAGTTGGCATGGATGTTTGGATCAATGCAAAGAAAAACATTGTGGGACAGTTGG
>JAMYXO010008000.1:0-11383 GCA_033310375.1 Conus canariensis
GGGGCCCCGGGGGGGGGCCCCCCCCCCGCGCCCGGGGGGGGCCCGGGGGGGGCCCCGGGGGGGGGGGGAGGGGCCCCCGGGGGGGGGGGTTTGGGGGGGCCCCCCCCCCCCCGGGGCCCCCCCCGGGGGGGGGGGGCCCCGGGGGGGGGGCCGGCCCCGGGGCCGGGGGGGCCCGGGGGGGGGCCCCCCCCGGGGGCCCCGGGGGGGGGGGGGCGGGCCGGGGGGCCCCCCCGGCGGCCCGGGGGGGGGCCACCCCCCGGGGGGGGGCCCCGCCTTCCCCCCCCCCCCCCGGGCCGGGGCCCCCGCGCGCCCGGGGAACCCCCCCCGGGGGGCCCCCCCGGGGCCCCCGGGGGGGGGGGCCCCCCCGGGGCGGGGGGTTTGGGGGGGGGGGGCCCCCGGGGGGGGGGGGGGGGGGGGGGGGGCCCCAAACCCCCCGGGGCCGGCCCCGGGGGGGCCCCCCCCGGGGGGGGGGGGCCCCCCGGGGGCCCCCCCCCCCGGGGGGCCCCCGGGGGGGGCCCCCCGGGGGGGGGGGCCCCCCCCCCGGGGGGGGGGGCCCCCCGGGGGGGGGGCCCCCCCCCCCCCCCCGGGGGCCCCCGGGGGGGGGGGGGCCCCCGGGGGGGGGGCCCCCCCCCCGGGGGGGGGCCCCCCCCCGGGGCGGGGGGGGGGGCCCCAAGGGGGCCCCCCCCGGGGGGGGCCCGGGGGGGCCCCAAAAAAAAGGGGGGGGGCCCCCCCGGCCCCGCGGGGCCGGGGGGGCCCCCGGGGGGGCCCGGCCCCGCCCCCCGGGGGGGCGGCGGGGGGCGGGGGGGGCCCGGGGGGGGCCCCCCCCCCGCCCCGGGGGGGGGGGGGGGGGCCCCCCCCCCCCCCCCCCGCCCCCGCGCCGCCGGCCCGCCCCCCAAAAGGGGGGGGGGCCCCCCCCGGGGGGCGGGCCCCGGGGGGGGGGGGGCGGGCCCCCCCGGGGGGGGGCCCCCGGCCCCGGGGGGCGAGGGGGGGGGGGGGCCCCCGGGGGGGGGGGCCCGGGGGGTGGGGCCCCGGGTGGGCCGGGCCGGGGGGGGGGGGGCCCCCCCCCCCCGGGGGGGGGGGGGGGGGGGGGGGGGGGGGGGGGCCCCCCCCGGGGGGGGGGGGGGGGGGCCCCCCCCCGAACCCCCCCAAAAGGGCCCCCCCGAACCCCGGGGGGCCCCCCGGGGGGGGGGGGGCCGGGGGGGGCCGGGGCCCCGGGGCCCCCCGGCGGGGGCCGGGGGGCCCCCCCCCCGGGGGGGCCCCCCCCGGGGCCCCGGGGCCCCCCCCGGGGGGGGCCCGGGGGGGGGGCCCCCCGGGGCCCAAGGGGCCCCGGGGGGCCCCCCCCCCCCGGGGGGGGGGGGGCCCCCCCCCCCGGGGGGGCCCCCCCCCCCCCGCGGCGGGGCCCCGGGGGGGGGGGGGCCCCGGGGGGGCCCCCGGCCCCCGGGGGCCCCCCCCGGGGGGGAAGGGGGGGGGGGGGGCCCGGCCCCGGGCGGGGCCCCCCAGGGGGGGGCCCGGGGGGGGCCCCCCCCCGGGGGGGCGGGACTTCCCCCCCCGGGGGGGGGGGGGGGGGGGGGCCCCCGGGGGGGGGGGGGGGGGGGGGGGGGGGGGGCCGGGGGCCCCCCGGGGGGGGGGGGGGGGGGCCCCCGGGGGGGGGGGGCCCGGGGGGGGGGGGGGGGGGGCCCCGGGGGCCCCCCCGGGCCCCGCCGGGGGCGGGCCCCCCGGGGGGGCCCCCCCCGGGGCCCGGGGCCCGGGGGGGCCCCCCCCCGGGGCCCTTGGGACCCCGGCGGCCCAGCCCCCCCCGGGCCCGGGGGGGGGGGGGGGGCCGGGGGGCCCCCCCCCGCGCGGCCCCCCCGGGGGGGGGGGGGGGGGGCGGGCCCCCCCCGGGGGGGGGAACCCCCCCGGGGCCCCCCCCGCGGCCCGGGGAAGGGGGGGGGGGGGGGGGGGGGGGGGGCCCCCGGGAACCCCCCCGGGGGGGCCCCCGGCCCCCCCCCGGGGGGGGGGGGGGGGGGGGGGGGGGGGGGGCCCCCCCCCCGGGGGGCCCCGGGGGCCCCGCCGGGCCCCCAGGGGGGGGGGCGGGGCCCCGGGCCCCCCCGGGGGGGGCCCCCCCCGGGGGGGCCCCCCCCCCCCGCCCGGGGGGCCCCGGGGGGGGGGCCCCCCCCGGGGGGGGGCCCCCCCCCGGGGGGGCCCCCCGGGGGGGGGGGGGGCCCCGCCGGCCCCCCGGCCCCGGGGGCCCCGGGGCCCCCCCCGGGGGGGGGGGGGCGCCGGGGGCCGGGGGCCCCCCGGGGGCCCCGGGGGGCCCCCGGGGGGGGGGGCCCCCCCCCCGGGGGGGGCCCCCCGGGGGGCCCCGGGGGCCCCCCCCCCCCCGGGGGGGGGGGGGGGGGGGGGGCCCCCCCCCCGGGGGCCCCCCCGCCCGGGGGGCCGGGCCCCGCCGGGCCCGGGGGCCCCCCCCGGGGGGGGGAAGGGGGGGGGCCCCCCGCCCCGGGCCCCCCGGGGGGCCCCCCCGGGGGGGGGGCGCGCCCCGGGGGGGGGAAGGGGGGGGGGCGGGGCCCCCCGGGGGGGCGGCCCCCCCGGGGGGGGGGGGGGGGTGGGGGCCCCCGGGGCGGGGGGGCCCCCCGGGGGGGGGCCCCCCCCCCCCGGGGGGCGGGCCCCCCCCCCCCCGGGGGGGGGGGGGGGGGGGGGGGCCCCCCGGGGCCCCCGGGGGGGGGCCCCCCCCCCCGGGCCCGGGGGGGGGGGGGGCCCCACCCGGGGGCCCCCCCCCCCCCCCCCGGGGGGGGGGGGGGGGCCGGGGCGGGCGGGCGGCCCCCGGGGGGGCCCCCGGGGGGGGGGGGGGCCCCCCCCCCGGGGGGGGGGGGGCCCCCGGGGCGCGGGGGGGGCCCCCCCCGGGGGGGGCCCCCCAAAGGGGGGCCCCCCCCCGGGGGGGGCCCCCCCCCCCCCCGGGGGGGGAAACCCCCCCGGGGGGGAAAAACCCCCGGGGGGGGGCCGGGGGGGGGCCCCCAACCCCCCCCGCCCCCCCGGGGCCCCCGGCCCCCTTTGGCGGGGGGTCGGCCCCCGGGCCCCCCCAAGGGGGGGGGGGCGGGGGGGGGGCCCCCGGGGGGGGGGGGGGGAAAGGGGGGGGGCCCAAACCCCCCCCCCCCCCGGGGGGCCCCGGGGGGGGCCCCCCGGGGGGGGGGCCCGGGGGCCCCCCCGGGGGGGGCCCGGGCGGGGGGGGGCCCCCCGGGCCCCCCCCCGGGGGGGGGACCGGGGGGGCCGGGGCCCCCCCGACCCCCCCCCGGGGGGGGGGGGGGGGGGGGGCCCCCCGGGGGGGGGGGGGGGGCCCCGGGCGGGCCCCCCCGGGGGGGGCGGCCGCCCCCGGGGGGGGGGGTTTGCCCCCGGGGCCCGGGGGGGGGCCCGGGGGCCCCCCCCCCCCGGGCCCCCCCCCCGGCCCCCCCCCAAACCCCCCCCGGGGGGCCCCCCCCGGCCCGGGGGGGGGGGGCCCCCCCCCCGGGGGGGGGGGGCGGGGCCCCCCCCGGGGGGGGGCCCCGGGGCCCCCCCGCGGCCCGCCCCGGGGGGGGGCCGGGGGGGCCCCCCCCCGGGGGGCCCCCCGGGGGGGGGGGGGGGGGGGGGGGCGGGGAAAGGGGGCCCCCCCCCCCGGGGGGGGCCCCCCCCGGGGGGGGGGGGGGGGGGGGCGGGGGAACCCCGGGGGGCCCCCGGGGGGGGGGGGGGGGGCCCCCCCGGGCGGGGGCGGCCCCCGGGGGGGCCCCGGGGGCCCCCCGGGGGGGGGGGGGGGGCGGGGGCCCCCGGGGGGGCCCCCCCGGGGGGCCCCCCAAGGGGGGGGGCCCCCCCCGGGGGGGGCCCCCGGGGGGGGGGGCCCCCCCCGGGGGGGGGGGCGGGGCCGGGGGGGGGCCCCGGGGCCCGGGGGGGGGGAAAGGGGCCCCCCGGGGGGCCAAGGGGGGGGGGCCCCGGCGGGCGCCGGGGGCCCCCACGGGCCCCCCCCGGGGGGAAACCCCCCCCCGGGCCCCGGGGGCCCCCCCCCGGGGGGGCCCCCCCCGGGCCCCCGGGGGCCCGGGGGGGGGGCCCCCCCGGGGGCCCCGGGGCCCCCCCCCCGCGGCGCGGCCCCCCCCCGGGTTTCCCCGGGCCCCCGGGGCCCCCCCCCGCGGGCCCCCCCCCGGGGGGCCCGCCGGGGGGCCCCCGGGGGGGGGGGGCCCCCCCCCCGGGGGGGGGGGGGCCCCCCCCCGGGGGGCCCCCCCCCCCCCCCCCGGGGGGCCCCCGGGGGGGCCCCGGGGGGGGCCCGGGGGAAAGGGGGGGGGGAAAAGGGGGGGGCCCCCGCGCCGGGGGGGGGGGGGGGGGGGGGGGGGGGCCCCCCGGGGCCCCCGAGGGGGGGCCCCCCGGGGGGGGGCGGCCCCCCCCCCCCCGGCCCCCCGGGGGGCCCCCCCCCCCGCGGCCCGGGGCGGGGGGCCCCCCCCAAAGGGGGGGGGCCCCCCCCCCGGGGGGGGGGGGGGGGCCCCCGGGGGGGGGCCCCCCCCGCCCCGGGGGGGGGCCCCCCCCGGGGGGGGGGGGGGGGGAAAGGGCCCCGGGGGGGCGAGGGGCCCCCCCGGGGGGGCCCCCGGGGGGCCCCCGGGGGGGGCCCCCCCCCCGGGCCCCCCCGGGGGGGGGGCCCCCCGGGGGGCCCGGGGGGGCCCCCCGCCCCCCCCCCGGGGGCCCCCCGGGGGGCCCCCGGGGGGGGCCCCCCCGGCCCCCCCCGGGGGGGCCCCGGGCGGGCCGCGGCCCCCCCCGGGGGGGGGGGGGCCCCCCCGGGGGGGGCCCGGGGGGGGGGGGCCCCCCCCCCCCCCGGCCCCCCCGGGGGGGGGCGCCCCCCGGGGGGGGGCCCGCCCCCCGGGGGCCCCCCGGGGGGGGGCCCGGGGGGGCGCCCGGGGGGGGGGGGGGGCCCCCCCCCCGGGGGCGCCCCCGGGGGCCCCGGGCCCCGCCGGGGGGGGCCCGGGGGCCCCCCCCCCGGGCGGGGGGCCCCGGGGGGCCCCCCGGGGGGGGGGGGGGGTCGGGGCCCCCGCCCCCCCCGCCCCCGCGGGGGGGGGGGCCCCCCCCCCAACCCCGGGGGGGGGCCCCGGGGGGGCCCCCCCCCCCGGGGGGGGGGAACCCCCCCCGGGGGGGGGGGGGGCCCCCCCGGGGGGACGGGCCCCGGGGGGGGGGGCCCCCGGGGGTCCCCCCCCGGCCCCCGGGGGGGGCCGGGGGGGGCCCCCCCGGGGGGGGGGCGGGGCCCCCCCGGCGGGGGGGGGCCCCCCCCGGGGGGGGGGGGGGGGGGGGGCGGGCCCCCCCCCGCCCCCGGGGGGGGGGGGGGGCCGGCCCCGCGGGGGCCCCCGGCCCCCCCCGGCCCGGGGGGGCCCCCCGGGGGGCCCCGGACGGGGGGCCCCGCCCCCCCGCGAACCCCCCCGCCCCCCCCCGCCGGGGGGGGCCCCCCCGGGGGGGCCCCCCCCGGGGCCCCCCCGCGGGCCCCCCCGGGGGGGGGGCCCCCCGGGGGGCCGGGGGGGCCCAAAGCGGGCCCCCCGGGGGGGGGGGGGGCCCCCCCCGGGGGGGGGGCGGCCCCCCCCGGGGGGGGGGGGGGGGGGCCCCCCCCGGGGGGCCCCCCCCCCTTTTTCCCCCCCCCCGGGCCCCCCCCGGGGGGGGGGGGGGGGGCCCCCCCCGGGGGGGGGGGGGGCGCCCGGGGGGGGCCCCCCCCCCCGGGGGGGGGGGGGCCCCCCGGGGGGGCCCCCCCCGGGGGGGGGGGGGCCCCCCCCCCCGGGCCCCCCGGGGCCCCCGGCCCCCCGGGGCCCCCCCCCCGGGCCCCCGGGGGGGGCCCGGGGGGGGGGGCCCCGGGGCCCCCCGGGGGGGGGGGGGGACGGGGGGGGGGCCCCCCGGGGGGGGGGGGGGCCCCCCGGGGGGGGGGGCCCCCCCCGACCCCCCGGCCCCCCCCCCCCCCCCGGGGGCCCCCCAGGGGCCCCCCGGCCCCCCCCCGGGGGGGGGGGCCCCCCCCCCCCGGGGGGGGGGCCCCCGCCGGGGGCCGGGGGCCCGGGCCCCCCCCCCCGGCCGGGGGCGGCCGGGCCCCGGGGGCCCCCCCCCGGGGGCCCGGGGGGGCCCCCGGGGGCCCCCCGGGGGGGGGGCCCCCCCCCCCCGGGGGGGGCCCGGGCCCCCCGGGGGGCCCCCCCCCCCCCGGGGGGGGGGCCCCCCCGGCCCCTCCCCGGGGGGGGCGACCCCCCCCCGGGGGCCCCCCCCCCCCCGGCCCACCGGGCCCCCAAAGGGGGGGGGGGCCCCCCCCCCCAGGGGGGGCCGGGGCCCCCCCGGGGGGGGGACGGCCCCGGCCCCGGGGCCCCCCGGGGGGGGGGGCCCCTCGGGGGGGGGGGGGCCCCCCCCCGGGGGGGGGGGGGGGGGGCCCCCCCGCGGGCGGGGGCCCCCCCCCCGGGCCCCCCCGCCCCCCCCGGGGGGGGCGGGCCGGGGGGCCCCGGGCCCCGGCCCCCCCCGGGGGCCCCCCGGGGGGGGGCCCCGGGCCCCGGGCCCCCCCGGGCCCCCGGCCCCCGGGGAAGCCGGGCCCCCCCCCCGCCCCCCGGGGGGCCCCGGGGCCCCCCGGGGGGGCCCCACCGGGGGGGGGGGCCCCTCCCCGGGCCCCCGGGGGGGGGGGGGGGGGGCGGGGCCCCGCGGCCCCAGGGGCCCCGGGGGGCCCCCCCCCCGGGGGGGGCCCCCCGGGGGCCCCCCGGGGGCCCGGGGGCCCGCCCCCGGGGGGGGGGGGGGGGGGGCCCCCCCGGGGGGGGGGGGGGGGGGGGGGGGCCCCCCGGGGGCCCCCCCCCCCGGGGCCCCGGGGGGGGGGGGGCCCCCCCCCCCCCCGGGGGGGGGCCGGGGGCCCCGGGCCCCCCCCCCCGGGGGCCCCCCCCCCCGGGGGGGGGCCCCCCCGGGGGGGGCGGGCCCGCCCCGGGGGAAGGGGGGGGGCCCCCCGGGGGGGGGGGCCCCCCGGGCCCCCCCCGGGCCCCGGGGGCCCCCCCCCCCCCCGGGCCCCCCCCCGGGGGGGGGGGGCCCCCCTTTTGGGGGGGGGGCCCGGCCCCCCGGCCCCGCGGGCGGGCGCCCCGCCCCCCGGGGCCCCCCCCCGGGGGGGGGGGGCCCCCCCGGCCCCCCTTGGGGGGCCCCGGGGCCCGCGGGTTTGCCCGGGCCCCGGGGGGCCACGGGGCCCCCCCGGGGGGCCCCCCCCGGGGGGGGGACCCCCCGCGCGCCCCCCTTCCCCCCCCCGGGGGGGGGCCCCCCCCGGGGGGGGGGGGGCCCCGGGGGGGCCCCCCCGGCCGGGGGGCCCCCCCGGGGGGGGGGGCCCCCCCCCCCCCCCCCGGGGGGGCCCCCCCCCCGGGGGGGGGGGGCCCCCCCGGGGGGGGGCCCCCCCGACGCGGGGCCCCCCGCCCCCGGGGGGGGGGCGCGCGGGGCCCCCCGGGCCCCCCGGGGGGCCCCCCCGGGGGGGGGGGCCCCCCCCCCGGCGCGGGGCGGCCCCCCGGGGGGGGGCCCCCGGGGGCCCCCCGGGGCCCCCCGCCCCCCCGGGCCCCCGGGGGGGGCCCCCCCCCGGGGGGGCCCCGGGGGGGGGGCCCCCCCCCCCCGCGGGGAGGGGCCCCCCGGGGGACGGCCCCCCCCCGGGCCCCCCCCGGGGGGGGGGGGGGGGGGGGGGGGCCCCCCCGGGGGGGCCCCCCCCCCCGGCCCCCCGGGGGGGCCCCCCGGGGCCCCCCCGGGGGGCCAGGGGGGGGCCCCCCGGGCCCCCCCCCCCGCCCCGCCGGCCCCCGGGGGGGGCCCCCCCCCCCCGGGGGGGGCCCCCCCGGGGGGGGGGGGGGCCCCCCGGGGGGGGGGGGGCCGGGGGGGCGGGGGGCCCCCCCCCGGGGGGCCCCGGGGGGGGGGCGCGGGCCCCCCGGGGGCCCCCCCCCGGGGCCCCCGGGGCCCCCCCGGGGGGCCCCCGGGCGCCCCGCCCGGCGGCCCCCCGGGCCCCGAACCCCCCCCCCCGGGGGGGGGCCCCCGGGGGGGGGGGGGGCCCGGCCCCCGGGGGGGGGGCCCCCCGGCGGGCCCCCCCCCGGGGGGGGACGGCCCCCCCCCTCGGGGCCCCGGGGGGGCCCCCCCGGGCGGGCCCCCCCCCGGGGGGGGGGGGGGGCCCGGCCCCCGGGGCCCCCCGGGGGGGGGCCCCCCCCCGGGCCCCCCCGGGCCGGGGGCCCCCCGGGGGGGGGGCCCCCCCGGGGGGGGGGGGGGGCCCCCCGGGGGGCCCCGGGGGCCCCCGGGGGCCCCCGGGGCCCCCCCCCCCCCCCCGCGGGGGGGGCCCCCCGGGGCCCCCCAAAAACCCCCCCCCCCGGGGCGCGGGCCCCCCCCGCGCCGGGGGGGCCCCGGGGGGGCGGCCGGCCCCCCCCGGCCGGCCCCCCCCCGCCCCGGGGGGGGCCGCGGGTTTCCCCCCGGGGGCCCGCCCCCCCCCCGGGGGGCCCCCCCGGCCCGGGACGGGCCCCCCCCCCGGGGGGGGGGGGGGGGGGGGGGCCCCCGGGGGGGGGCCCCCGGGGGGGCCGGGGCCCCGGGGCCCCCCCCCGACCCCCCCGGGGGGGGGGGGGGCGCGCCCGGGGGGGGCCCCCCCCCCGGGCCGGGGGCCCCCAACCCCCCCCCCCGCCCCCGGGGGGGCCCCCGGGGGGCCCCCGGGGGGGCGGGCGCCCCCCCGGGGGGGGGGGGGGGCCCCCCCCCGGGGGGGGGCCCCCCCCGGCGGGGGGGGCCCCCCCCCGCCCCCCCCCGGGGGGCCCCCCGGGGGGGGGCGGCCCCCCGGGGGCGGCCCCCCCGGGGGGGGGGGCCCCCCCCCCCCCCCCCCCCTTTGGGGGCCCCGGGGGAAAAGGGGGGGGGGGCCCCCCCCCCCGGGGGGCCCCCCCGGGCCCCCCCCCCCCCCGGGGGGGGGCGGGGGGGGGCCCGGGGGGGCCCCCCCGCGCCCGGGGGGGGGCCCCCCCCCGGCCCGGGCCCCCCCGGGGGGGGGGGGGCCCCCGGGGGGGGGGCCCCCCCGGCCCCGGGGCGGGGCCCCCCCCGGGGGGGGCCCCCGGGGGGGGGCCCCCCGGGCCCGGGGGGGGGGCCCGGGGGGGAAGGGGGGGGGGCCCCCCCCGGGGGGGGGGCCCCCCCCCCCCCCCGGGGGCCCCCCCCGGGGGCCGGGGCCCCCCCCGGGGGGGGCCCCCCCGGGGGGCGGGCCCCCCCCGGGGGGGCCCCGGGGCCCGGGGGCCCGGGCCCCCGGGGGGGCGGCCCCGGGGGGCGGGGCCCCCCGCCCCGGGGGGGGGGGGCGGCCCCCCGGGGGCCCCCGGGGGGGGGGGGCCCCCCCCCCGGGGGGGGGCCCCCGCCCCGGCCCCGGGGGCCCCCCGGGGGGGGGGCCCCCCCCGGGCCCCCCGCGCCGCCCGGGGCCCCCCCCGGGGGGGGGCCCCCCCCCCCCGGGGGCCCCCCCCCCCGGGGCCCCCCCCCGGGGAAGGGCCCCCCGGGCCCCCCCCGGGCCCCGGGGCCCCCCGGGGGCCCCGGGGGGGGCCCCCGGGGGGGGGGCCCCCCCCCCCCCCGGGGGGCGGGGGCCCGGGGGGCGCCCGGGGGGGCCCCCGGGGGGGGCCGGGGGCTGGGGGGCCCCCCGGGGGGGGGGGGGGGGGCCCCCGGGGGGGGGGGGCCCCCCCCCGGGGGGGCCCGCGGGGGGGGCCCCCCCCCCCGGGGGAACCCCCCCGGGGGGCCCCCGGTCCCCCCCCCCCCTGGGGCCCCCCCCCGGGCCCGGGGGGGGGGCCCCCCCCCCGCGGGCCCCCCCCGGGCGCGGGCCCCCCCCCCCCCGGGCCCCGGCCCCGGGGGAACCCCCGGGGGGGCCCCCGGGGGGGGGGCCCCCCCGGGGGGGAACCCCCCCCCCCGGGGGCCCCCCCCGGGGCCCCCGGGGGCGGGCCCCCCGGGGGCCCGGGGGGCGCCCCCCGGGGCCCCCCCGGGCCCCCCCCCCCCGGGGGGGGGGGGCGGGCCCCCGCCCCCGGGGGGGGGGGGGGGGGCCCCCCCCGCCCCGGGGGCGCGGACCCCCCCCCCGGGGGGGGGGGGGGGCCCCCCCCCCCCCCGGGGGGGGGGGCCGGGGGGCCCCGGGGGCCCCCGGGGGCCCCCGGGGGGCGGGCCCCCCGGGGGGGGGGGGGGCCCCCCCCCGGGGGGGCCCCCCCCCGCCCCGGGGGCCCCCCCCCGGCCCCCGGGGGGGGGCCCCCCCCCCGGGCCCCCCCCCCCCCCCGGGCCCCCCCGGGGGGGGGGGGGCCCGGGGGGGGGCCCGGGGGGGCCCCCGGGGGGCCCCCCCCCGGGCCCCGGGGGGCCCCGGGGGGGGGGCCCCGGGGCCCCCGGGGGGCCCCCCCGGGGGGGTTTGGGCCCGGGGGCCCGCGGGGCCCCCCCCGGCCCGGGGCCCCCGGGGGGCCCCCCGCCCGCCCCGGGGGGCCCCCCCCGGGGGGGGGGCCCCCCACCCCCCCCGGGGGGGCCCCCCGGGGGGGGGGGGGGGGGGGGGCCCCCCCCCCGGGGGGGGGGGCCCCCGGGGCGGGGGGGGGGCCCCCCCCCCCCCCCCGGGGGGGGGGGCCCCCGGCCCCCCCGGCCCCCCCCCCCCCCCCCCCCCCCCCCCCGGGGGGGCCCCCGCCAGGCCCCCGGGGGGGCCCCCCCCCCGGCCCCCCCCCCCCGGGGGCGGGGGCCCGCGCCCGGGGGGGCGGCCCCGGGGGGGCCCCCCGGGGCCCCCCGGGGGGGGGGGGGCCCCGGGGGCCCCCCCCCCCCCCCCCCGCCCCCCCCCCCCGGGGGGGCCCCCCCCCCCCGCGGGCCCCCCGGCCCCCCCGGGGGCCCCCCCCGGGCCCCCCCCCGGGGGGGGGGCCCCCCGGGGGGGGGGCCCCCCGGGCCCGGGGGGCGCCGGCCCCCCCACCGGGCCCCCGGGCCCCCCCGGGGCCCCCCCCCCGGGGGGGGGGGGGGGGGGCCCCCGGGGGGGGGGCCCCCCCCCCCGGGGGGGGGGGGGCCCCCCCCCCCGGGGCCCCCCCCCCGGGCCCCCCCCCGGGGGGGGGCGGGGGGGGGGCCCCCGGGGGGGGGGGCCCCCCCCCAAACCCCCCCTGGGGCCCCCCGGGGGCCCCCCCCCCCGGGGGGGCCCCCCCCGGCCCCGGCCCCCCAGGGCCCCCGGGGGCCCCGGCCCGGGGGGGGCCCCCCCCCCCCGGGGGGGGGGGGGGCGCGGCGGGGGGGGGGCCCCCCCGGGGGGTGCGCCCGCGCCCCCCCCCCCGGCCCGGGGGGCGGGGGGCCCCCGGGGGCGGCCGGGGGGGCCCCCGGGGGGCCCCCGGGGGGCGGCCCCCCCCCCGGGGGCCCCGGGCCCCCCCCCCGGGGGGGGGCCCCCCCCCGGAGGGGGGCCCCCCCCGGGGGCCCCGGGGGGGGGGCCGGGGGGGGGGGGGGGGGC
>JAMYXO010008001.1:0-11381 GCA_033310375.1 Conus canariensis
GGGAGTTCAGCGAACCCGGCCCCGAGTGTTTAGCTTCAAATTCAGTCTTTTAAAAGACCACTCCCCGCGCTTGGGGTTTACGGGTGGCCCTTTAAATTAGTTTTCATGTTTGGGGGTTTTTCCCCCCTTTTTGATACTTAGAAAACCCGTGGCTTTTTTTTCTGTCTTGCTCGTTCCTGCCCCCCCCCCCCCCCCCCCCCCTTTTCCCTCAAACACACACACACCACACACACCAAAATTTACACGCGCGAGCGCAAAGCACGCACGCCACACACACACACACCACGGCCCACACAACACCCCCACACAACACACACACGGCGCGCGCGAGCGCCCCCAAAAGCACGCACCCGCCCTGATGTGGCCCCCTGCGGTCGGCTTTTGGGGTAAAAGCAACTTATCTTATCTTAACCCCCCAACAACCACAAAACACACCCCAAAAAAACAAAAATATATATATAAAAATAATATGGTTTTTTGTTGTGTGGGGTTGTTTGTGAAATTGCCTTACGAAAACCCCTTTTTTTGAAAAAATTTTTTTGGGATATTGTTTTTCCGAAAAAAAAAAAAAAAAAAAAGGGGGTATTGGAAACCCACCCGAACCTCGTTTTAAAAAAATTTTTTTTTACATTAAATCTCGGGGGAAATTGTCAAGGAAAATTTGGGGAACAAAAGGGCCCCCCTCTTTTGCTATCTACGTACCCCGGTTCTGAAAAATGCATTTTTAAATTTTTTTTTACCCCCATCTTTCCGGGTTTTTTTGGTGGAGAGGTAGGGGGAAAAGTGGGACCCAAAACGAGGAGAAGCAGGGGGAAAAAAAATAACAAGTAGGGGTATGTGAACAAGTAAGATAGTAGAAAAGTAGAGTTGTAGTAACAAGGGGGGGTATTGTAAAAGGGGGGGATGTAGTTAAACAAGTAGAGATTGTTAACAAATAGGGGTTTTATAACAAGTAGGGATATGTAAATAACAAGTTGGGGTATGTAAATAACAATTTTGGGTAGTAGTAAAAAGTAGAGTATTTTAACAAGGAGATTTTGTAGTAACAAGTAGGGAATTGTTACGGTGGTTTTTGGGGGTTTCGTGTTTTGCTGTTGACTCTCGCTTTAAAAAATTTTGGGCTGTAAAAAAATTTTTCCCCCACGACACCCCACCAAAAAGCACATGGAAAAACCAGGAACACGGGGTTTGATTTTTTTTTTCTTTTAATTTTGCCCTTAACCATCAAAAATACTTTAAGTGAAAGGTACAAATCAATTTCATTAAAAAAAATTGCATAGAGATCAAGAATCAATAATGGCACTTCAGTAAAAAATTAAACAGTATCATAGTAAATATCTTGATTCATCACAGATCCGGGGCCCCGTCCCCCAGGTCCCATAAGCAGAAAAAACCGGGTTTCCCCCATACCCCAAACCCCGTTACAACACTAAAAAAGAAAAAAAAAGGATAACCAAGGCCCCCCCAAAAATAACACAGCCTTTTCCCAAAAAAGGGGGTGGGAAAAAAAAGAAAAAAGGGGCCCACACAACAAGCACAATAAAACACGTAAAAAATAGAAAAGAACCGAAAATTCACAAGGACATAACCATCCCAAAAAAACCCCGTTTACAAAACACAGCAACCCCAAAAGAAAAAGAACCAGTTTTATAAAGACAGCAATCCATAAAAAGAAAAACCGGAAAATTCCCCCAAAAAAAAAGAAAACCCAGAAAAGACCCCCAGATTCATAAAAACACAGAAAAACCCTAGAAAAACTGTAGATTCACAAAGGGACAGCAACCAATTTGAACCCCCCCAGAACCCCGGTTTCCCCCAAAAAAATCCCCTTTTTAAAAACAAAAAACTTCGTTTCCCCCCCTATTTTTTATCTCAAAAAAAATTAAATTGCTTCCCCCTGTATTGGTATTACAATGTTCCATCAATAACTTTACCCCGGCACATGAGGGGGTAAAAAATTTGAGCACATAAAAATTTTTTGCAGGGGTTTTTTTTGTCACTCTCGGCGCACAGCATTCACAACATTTCATAAAAATTTTTAAAAATTTTGGTTAAAATATTTCCCCCGGGGGACCGTCAAAAAGAGCACTCACGTGAATATCAACGTATACTGACTTAAATCACCCTCCCCAAAGTAACCTTCGGGGGGAAAAAGAAAGATTAAAAAAAAAAAAAATTTTGGGGGGACACCAAAAAACCCCGGCCGTTAGTTCCCTTCCCCTCCTTTTGTTTCCCCTTTTTTTTTTTGATGTGTTACCTATGTCATTTTAAGTTAGTAAATTTCGTTGGGGTCAAAACTCCCCCCTAAAAAAAAAAAAATTGGGCCCAATTTTTTTTTAAAAGGAAGTAAAAAAAACAGCCGAATAAAAAAACCCGAAATCCATTCACTGCGGAAAACAAAGGGCCCCGGGAAAACAGTTTGGGGAAAAATTTTTGGGGTCTCCCACACAACAAAAAAAACAAGTTGTCCCCCGAAATCTGAATCCCTTTTAATGCTGCCCCGGGGCTGCCTCAGGGGAAAAAACCCCCCTACCCCCCCCCGGGTAAAAGACCACACAATCTAAGCCCCCTCGGTCACCCTCCTTTTCCCCAAAGGGTAAAAACAATGGGGGTGGGGGGGCCCCCCCCCCACCCGGGGTGGCAATGCACAACAATTCTACTGGGCCACTCGGTTGCCCCCCAAACCCCAAAAGGGGGGAGCAATGGGAAAATTCCCGTTTAATAGACTGAAAAACCCTTTTCACGACAGCATTTCGAATTTCGAAAAAAATTTGGGGGAAAAAAAATCTCATTTCCTGAAGCAATAAAGCACCCAAACCAAAAAAATTTTATCATTTTGGGGGAAAAAAAAGGAATTTTAAAAAAACCGGTTTAAAAAACCACAGGGGGCGATACAAGATTCCCTAAAATTTTCCCCAAAAATTCAGAAATTTAGGGGTCCAAGAAAAGACCCGAAAAAAAATGCAGAAACCACACGTACAATCTTTTTTTTCCCGAGAACACAACTGGAGATGATCGGACATTCGATGGCTCAGTGATCCCCAAAAATCCAAAATGATCTTTTTTCTCTCAACAACCCCCTTTCGCAAAAAAAAGGGGATTTCAAAAACTTTTTTTTTCAAAAAGGGACATCTTTGGGAAGAGGGGTTTAAATACATAACCCGAGAAAGAACCCGGTTTGGGAGTCAAAATGCCAAAAAACATCAAAGAGTCATGCAACCCCCGGGTACGTTTGTAAGCAAAGGGCAACCCAAAATTTTTACGAACGAACATTTTATTGGCATGAAGACCCCATGGAAAACTTTAAAAATGGGAAGGGGGGTTTAAAGCGTCATCCAGTCCGGGGCGACCCCAAAAACTGTAAAAAACCCCTTCACAAAAATGTAAAACGGGACCCCGGGAGGGTCCACAGAAAAAAAAAATCTGGAGAACACCAAAGAAATTTTTTCCTGCTCACAACCCAAAAAGGGCCTCTCTTGACCCAGGCACAAAATCCCCTTTTGAAAGAACAATGTAGGACAACAAAAAATCAAAGTAACATAGCGAAATCGAAGACACAAACTAAAGGGCAAGACTTCAATGCTCCCTTCTTTTTTTGAACAAGATCAAAAAAGGGAAATGTTCGTTTTATCAGGGATCTGACAAAAAATTTTTTTTTCCCCCAAAAGTTACCCTCTAGCCCCCCGAAAAAGGGCGGCAAAAAGGAGAAAGGTTCAACTATAATCACGGGGCCCCTTACAAAAAACCCCCGGTACATTCCCAAAAAGAGATCGGGCCGGGGGCACCCCAAAAAAACAAGTCAAATCACCCCCAAAAAAAAGGGACAGCGGGACTAAAAAATGTAGAGGGGAAAAATTCTCCACCCCGGCCACCAAAAAAAAAACACATTTTATGTGGTTCCTAACATCGAGGGGTCAGAAATAACCGTTTGCGAACCCCCCAAAAAAAATTTCCCCGTATACGCAAAAACAGAAATAAAAATTCCCTTCACAAAACCCAGACCCCAAATGTAATTTCCCTGTAAAACTACCGCAGCAAGAAAAAAAAAAGGGGAGTTAAAGAACGAGAAAACAGGCAGGGTGTTTGCTGCACGGGTTCTCGAAAAAAAGGGGGGGTTTTCCCAAACCCCAAAAAAAGGACAGTGTTGGGTGGCTAAAGGGGTGAAAAATTTCTAAAAGGGGTTTTCCCCCAAAAATTCCCTGGCCCCCTAGCACCCCCCATGCCCTTCTTTTTACAAAAAAAACACACAACATTTTCAAACTGATCAAAACACTTTTGGGAATTTTTGCCAGAGATATAACGGGGGCCACGACCCGTTAACGGTTTCCCCCCAAAGTTTTTTCCCCCGACCAGTGAGAAACCCAAAAAACCCGATGACCAAAAACAGAACCCCCAAATTTTACTTCCCCACCTGGGGAAACCCCAAAAATTTTTGGGCCCCTTTTTTTAAAAAGTAAGAAATCTGTTTCCTCTGTCAGACTGCCCCCAGTATGGGGTTTATCAAATGACCGGGATAGGATTTTTTTTCAAATTGCCCAGGGGTTTTGTACCCAACAGAAAAAAAATGTTTACATAGTTTTCCCCAGAAAGCCCCTTTTGGGGGGTTGAGCATTCTGGACTCTGCAGACTTTTTCTTTCACAAACGTTTTCACATCTTTTTCAAAAAAAAAAGTAAAAGTTTAGAGACAACCCCAAAAAAAATGCTCAGCAAAAAGATCCACCAGCCCTTCAAAAAAACCCCCTTTTTTTAAAAAAACCCCAACGGTCAAAAAAAAGGCTAAGTTCAAAAAAAAAGGGCTAAAAAATTTATTTTGAGCGGGGGTTTTGCCTCACAAAAAACGTTTTCAAAAAACCCCCTTTGGGGTACATTGAAATTTTTTCAGAAACTCTTTTCAAAAGCTGTAAGACCCAATTATTTTCAGCGAGCTTTTAGGATTTAAAAGGGGAAACCCCTCAAGTAGTGCGACAGGTATATCCCCCAAACTCCAGCCCATCCAAAGGGATCGGCATGGGTTTAAAACGAAAAAAATAACTGTCTAATCATCAGTTCTTTTCCCTTTAAAAGGGGGGGGAACTTAGGAAAAGTGGGCGAGGGGCGTTTTTAAAACCCGGGAAAAAACCCAAAACCCCCCACTCCAAGCCCCCTCCTAGCCCCCACTCTGCTGAGAAGGTTTTTTTGTAATGTATTCTTTTGTTTTCCCCTTCTCTTTTTGCTGAAAATTTTTTTTGTTTTCCCTTCCTTTTCATTTTTTTGTTTCTTCTTGCTTTTTATTTTTATCTGCTCTCTTTTAAATTATCTCTTGTTAACTGTTCTTTTAGTTTTTTTCTTTTTCCTTTTATTTCAATGAAAAATTTTTTAAAAACATTTTTCCTCTCTTTCCAGTCCCGGGCAATCATTTGTCAAATGTCCCCAAAAAGGGGCCCCCCAAACCACAAACCTTACCCCGTTTTAAATTTTAGCGAAAACTTTTTCCTCGTTCCCCAAAAGGGGCACAACAGGACTTTCTTCCCCGGCCCTTTGTGCCCTGTTTTAAAAAGAAATATTGTCCTGGGCAAACCCCAACAAACGTTGGGTCAAATTTCAAAAAAATTTCTATCAAAGCAAAAAGGTTTGAAACCCCCCGGCCCCTAAAAATATATTAATTCTAAAAAGGGGGGTTTTTTTTTTTAAAAAACATTTTAAAGACAATCACTCTTAAAAAAAAATAAGATTATCAAACCCCAAAACCCAAAAACCCAAAAATAAGATAAAAAAAGAAACAGGATTTTGGGATTTGGGGAGAAAAAAAAAACAATCGGAAAACAATACCAAATTTTCCCCAAAAGTAAAAATAAGCAATAAAAAGAGAGTAAAAAAGGGAAAATAATAAAATTTTTTTTTGTTATTTTTTTTTTACCACTAAGCATTAAAATGAAAAACAAAATAATTTTTTTTTTTTAAAAGGGGTTTAGGGAAACCCCCTCAACACTCCCATTCAAAAAAAAAAACCCCCAAAATGTAAAAAAAGAAACCCAAACCCCCGTAAAGAAAAAACAAAAAATCAAAGAGGTTTAAAAAAGATAATAAAAAAAAAATTTAAAGGGGGTCACCAATTTAGGTGGTGGGGGGCGTGTTTTCTGTTGCTCTCGCTCTCAAAAACTTTGGAGCGGAATAATTATTCCTCCCACACCCACCCACGCACATGGTAGCCAGGCAACACACGAGTTAATTTTTTTTCTTTAATTATGTGCCTAAAAACCATCAAACATACATTCATGTAAAATGGTACAAATCAATACATGTCACTACATACTAGAGATCAAGATATCAATAAAATGGGAACTTCATCATCAATATCCATTTTCATGTTCATTCTTGAACCACTCACAGATCTCGCCGGCGCCGTCCACAGTGTCTCCCCATATGCAGTCAACACACTCGGTTCCACAGTACCCAAGCCACTGTCTACAACACAAAAAGAAAGACAAAAAAGGATAACCCAAGGTCCCCACATAATAAGCACAGCCGTTCACAAACACAAGCGATGAAGAAGAAGAAACAGGGTCTCCATACAACAAGCACAATAAATCACGTCAAACTATCAGAAGAAGAACCGCAAATTCACAAGGCACAGTAATCCATAGCAGAAGAAACCGCAGATTCACAAAGCACAGCAATCCACAGAAGAAGAACCGCAGATTCATAAAGCACAGCAATCCATAGAAGAAGAACCGCAGATTCACAAAGCACAGCAATCCACAGAAGAAGAGCCGCAGATTCATAAAGCACAGTAAACCATAGAAGAACTGTAGATTCACAAGGCACAGCAACCAATATTGAATCCCCGGAGAACACGATTTCAGCAAAGTCCCATAGAACACAATAAACTTCGATTCCACGTATTGTTGATCTCAAACAAAAATTAATTAGCTTCTCCGTGTATTGATATTACAATGTTCACATCAATAACTTCAGCCCACCGACGCACATGAGGTGGTACAATTAGAGCACATAAATATCTTGCAGGAGTTTTAAGTCACTCTCGGCGACACAGCATTCACAACATTTCTATAACAATTAAATTTCCTGGTACATATTTCGCTGGTACCGTCATCAGAAGTATCGCACATACACAGTGAATATCAACGTACTACTGACTTGAAAGTCAGCCTCTCCACATAGTAAACACTACGGAGAAAACGACGATTAAAACAAAATAAATTAGGCTGGACACCAAAGCCTCGGCCGTTAGTTCTTTCTCTCCTTTCTCGTCCCTATTATTATTTTCGTCATGTAGTTACCTATGTCATTTTAAGTTGACGTCATAATTTACCATGACGTCACAGATATGTAGTAACAAGTAGGGATATGTATAACAAGTAGAGATATGTAGTAACAAGTAGAGATATGTAGTAACAAGTAGAGATATGTCGTTAAAAAACAGGGACATAAAATAGTTAAAAATACTGACGCGTAGTAAAAAGTAGGATTACATGTAGCACCAAACATAAATATGTAGTAACAAATAGAGATGTGTGATAACAAGTCGGGATATGTAGTTAAAGGTGAGAACTGGTAATAATAAGGGGATATATATATATTATTTAATATTAAACAAACTAAGATGTGTAGTTTACGGAGGGTAGATGTAGCAAGAAGTGGGGGATATATATATTGAGCAGTGGGGATATGTTGTACAAGTATGGATATGCGGGGGGAAAACATAGAGGATTTGCAGGGAGAGCGTGAACGGGAAAAGATACGTGGTAGTCAAATGTAATAATTAAAAAAAAAAAGGTTGAGACATGTCGGGAAACGCAGGGATAGTGCACCGAAACGCTTCAAAAAGAAGACAGATATGATATGGAAAAAAAGAATCAAGATAAGCTGGGAAAAAAAAGCAAAACAAAAACGAAGCAGAAAGTAGATACAACAAAGTAAAATGCCTAGGGAAAAAAAGGGTTATGTAGTGAAACGTAAGGAAAACTAAGAAAAAAAAAGTAGGACTTTCTGGTTGAAAGTAGGGAAAAGAAAATGTATGCTGAACGCGACTCAGTGTAACTCGTTGATCTTCATTGACAAAAATTAACAGCGCATGAAGATACAAAAGCCAAGATTTAAAATGTCATAAGAACACCCTGAATTCTTTTCATGACGTAGATGGCGCTTCTTTTTTATTTTAAGCGGTTTTTTCCCCTGTCCAATAAAACTAATTTCATCCATCGAATGCTTTATGAAATGACATGCTTCTCTTGGCTTTCGGACGGCACTCGAATCCGGAATATGAAGTGCACACGACGCTTTGTGAGGGCTCGGTGTAGGTGTCGTAGAGAGAAGAAAATCGATAAAGAGGAAATTCACTTCTTCTCGTGAATCAAAATCGGTAACAGCTGGTGAGCTTGACTAGACAGCGAAAGTGTTTTGTTTTTATTGTTGTGCGAAGGAGGGAGGGAGGGAGGGAGTGAGGGGGGGGGGGGGGAGAGAGAAAGAGAAAAAGGGAAGGAGGCAGCAAGACTTGGACAGAGAGAGAAGAGGGAAGTGGGGGGGGGGGCAGAGAAAGAGAGAGAGAGAGGGGGAGAGAGAGAGAGAGCAGAAGACAGACAGACAGACAAAGAAGGCAGGAAACAAGAGAGAGAGAGAGAGAGAGTCGGACAGACAGAGAGAGAGACAGACAGAAGCAGAGAGACAGACAGCCAGCCAGACAAACAGACAGACAATCGACGACAGACAGACTGAAGAGGAAAAAAAAAAACAGACGAAGCCGAGCATGCGGCCTCTATTGGCAATATGGAGATTTGTGCATATTGACAGGTCCATGACTATGTCACAACAAGGACACACGTAGACACACACAGACACACACAGACACACACACACACAGACCCAACACACACACACACACACACACAACACACACCAACACCACACAGGTCACATTGGCACACAGAGAGAGAGAGAGAACAGAGAGAGACAGACAGACAGACAGACAGACAGACTGGACAGGAGAGAGAGAGAGACAGACAGACAGACAGACAGAACAGACAGAGAGGGACACATCTACTTAGAGAGAGTACGGGAGAAGAAGAAGAAGAAGAAGAAGAAGAAGAAGAAGACGAAGAAGAAGAAGAAGAAGAAGAGAAGAAAAGAGAAGAAAGAAGAAAGAGAGAAGAGGAAATAGGAGAAGAAGAAGAAGAAGAAGAAAGAAGAATACGAAGAAGAAGAAGAAGAAGAAAAAGGGAGAAGGAGAAGAAGGAGAAGAAGAAGGAGAAGAAGAGGAGGAGGAGAGAAGAAGAAGAAGAAGAGAGAAGGAGAAGAAGAGAAGAAGAGAAGAAGGAGGAGAAGAAGAAGAAAAAAGAAGAAGGGGAAGAAGAGAAGAAGAAGAAGAGAGAGGAGGAGGAGGAGGGAGGAGGAGGAGGAGGAGGAGAAGAAGAAGAAGAAGAAGACTACGCAGAAGAAGAAGAAGAGAAGAAGAAGAGAAGAAGAAGAAGAAGAAGAAGGAAAAAAAGAAAAATTAGAACGCGAACAAATGATGGAAAGCTTCTAGAACAACGGAGCAAATGAAAATCAACTCACACACACATAGTCATGTCCATGTCCCATTCTACGGGATTAAGAAAGGATGAAAAATTATATGTTAAGCTCAACAACAACAGCAACAAAAACGACGACGACGACCATAGC
Source organism: Conus canariensis (assembly GCA_033310375.1). Taxonomy (NCBI): domain Eukaryota; kingdom Metazoa; phylum Mollusca; class Gastropoda; order Neogastropoda; family Conidae; genus Conus; species Conus canariensis. The sequence goes on from JAMYXO010008001.1 coordinate 9,662, forward strand.
GACGACGACAACATCAACAACAACAGCAACAACAAGAACGACGACGACGACGAAACAACGAGAAGAAACTAACAAACGAAACTAACTTGGAAAAACCATCACATGATCACCAGCACTGGCATTGCCTCTATGGAACTGTCTGCCATGGCCTGTGTCACACAACACTGTTTCTGCGCTAACTACCCGTCCCAAAGTGACCCCACACACTTTACAGCAGTTAATTTTTCCCAAACTGTTTCTGTCTCTCTGTCAGACGAGTAAACAGGAAACACCGCATCGTGATGCATGCTTATTTCGGGAAGAAACGTTGTTTCGTTTTTCCTGCCTGTGACAGTCCTTACACTAGGCAGAGACCGTCGTCGTCGTCGTCGTCGTCGTCGTCGTCGTCGTCGTCGTCGTAGTAGTAGTTAGTAGGGGCAGTGGCCCCTGCCGGCTAAAAGCACAAAGCTTCACTGGACCTTTTGTGAATTTGCAGACGGGGTCGTTTTAACATGTATTGGGGAAACTTTCTTTTCCCATCATGAAGGTTGCCGTGCAGAGTGTATTCACCGTCTTGCTGAGGCGATACCAATGTTTACACACATACACACACAAACGCATGCACACACACGCACGCACGCACGCACGCACACACATGCACGCACACACGACACATGCACGGTCGCACGCAGGCACGCACGCAGGGCACGGCACGCACAGCACGCACGCACGCACAACACACACACACACACACACGCACACACACACACACACACACACACACACACACACACACACACAACACACACACACACCCCCTCTACGTTAAATGGTTACGAATCCTTCTCCATGGATCAGTAAGTAAATGCTTTGATCATCCCCAGTGTTGAACAGTGAAAATACAGTACGTTTATATACGCAACTGCAGTAAGTTCCAATCCATTTAAATCGACATCAAAATGTCGACAGCATAGAAATCAAACGCCTGTATTTATCGATTGATAACTGATTATGATTCATCACGCTTCTAAATTCACTGAGAAACAAATGATATCATACATCACACTTTTGAATTAACCGAGAAACAAAATGATATTATACATCAACATTTAAATTCACTGAAAACAAATGATATGATACATCAACTTTTGAACTCACTGAGAAACAAATGATATGATACATCACACTTTTTAATTCACTGAGAAACAAAGTTCTTATTTTTAATAGAAGTCATCATTCTGTCAACTGTCCAATGGTGTTGGCAATGGTCAGTATTTGATCAGTGGAGACGGAGTGACCTTAATGCCATTGTCCGTTGTTAGGTCTGGGCTTAGCCGAGTATTGCTGAGCCATCATCACATGAAATGACATCACTAGATCCCGTCCATTTGGGCGGAGGACTGCCTACCGGCAAACGGCAATCGAATTCGTTGAGAAAGTTGAGAAAATGGAACAGTCTGGGCTTTGTTGGTAGTGGGCCTTTAAAGGGGTTTGTCCCCTTTTTGCCCTACACGCCAGACTATTGCAAACTGTCGGGAAATTATTTAACACGTTGTTTCCATAATATTATGATTCAAATTGCGAACTTTGGAGTTGGAGCAGCTAATAAGTTCGGGAAAATATTCTGTGGCTGTTTATACCAAAACCCTTTGTCGTTCTCTCTCTCTCTCTCTCTCTCTCTCTCTCTCTCTCTCTCCTCTCTCTCTCTCTCTCCTCACACCACACACACACAAAACACACA
>JAMYXO010008002.1:0-11381 GCA_033310375.1 Conus canariensis
AGTTTTTTTAATGATTGTTTTACGTTTAAAAATGAAACAAAAACAAAAAAACAACAATAAAAAACAGAAAGCAAAAACGACCGAGACGCAGTAAAAAAACAACGGCAGCAACAGCGGGCAGAAACAACAAAAAACAACAACAACAACCACAACACCTGCCCAGTAACAAAGTAAGCAAAAAGGCGCGTTCTGAGCGCGGCCCGGTCTTATTCCCCAAAAAGGGCTGTAAAGAGCCCCTAGCCACTATATAATTCTTTATTTTGTTTGTTTTTTCAGGAGGGTAACTTTCTTTTCGGGGTGTTACCCTTTTTTCGGGAGTAACCCCCACAGAGCGCGTATCTACCCAACTAAAACATTAAATTTTTTTTTTTGTTTATTTTTTTTTCAGAAAGAAAACTTTTCTTTTAAGGGGGGTTCCCCTTTTTCCCCAGGATGTAACCGCCACAGAGTTTGTCAGTATCTAGCCCAAAAACATTCTTATTTTGTTTTTTTTATTTTTTTTTCGGGAAGTAACTTTTTCTTTTCCCAGGGTGTTCCCCTTTTTCGGGATGAAACCCCTTTTTTCAGTGTGTTTTGGTGTGTGTTGTGTGTGTGTGTGTGTGGGGGGGTGTGTGTGGGGCGCGCGCGCGTGTGTGGGGTTGTGGTACGTGGGGTGTGTGTTTGGGGGGGAGGGGGTGGGGTTTTGACGCCCTGGAAAAGGCCTGCGTAGTCGACTGGGCTTTTATGATAATAATTTTGAAATTGTTTATTCAAGAAAAATTAAACCCCTAAGGTTTCCCTGAAGAAAATTTCAAATTTTTAATTATTTCCCCCTCCCCGACTTCCCCCCTGCCCAGGTGGGGTCAGAACCGGGGGGCCAAGTGGAAGAAACGGAAGAAAGGGCCCCCAAAAATGTTCCGCAGCCCCCGGGGGGGGAAACCCTGCTGCCCTCCACGGGTCTTCCCCCCCTTCCCTGGGGGGAAACCTTCTGCGCCTTCCCGCCCCTCGGCTCCCACCCATCGCCCCTGGCCCCCCATGTCGCAGACGCCGCCGGGCAGATGGGCGGAAACCGCCCCAAAGTGGGACCCCTCACGCTGTCCCGGGCCCCCTTCCCCCGCCGACATCCCCTTTTTCCCCTGGCTGGGAGCTCACCCGGGCATGGGAGGCCCTGACCCCCCCTCTTTCCCCTGGCGCCGGGAAAAAGCTTCGGGGGTGGCGGCGGCCTTCCGGGGAAGGGTTTGGGGGGGGGCAAAAATGGGGGAAAGTTGGGGCGTCAAAAAGGGGTCCCCCGGGGGGCACGGGGGTCCCCCGGGGGACCTACAGTTCTTCAGCGGCGTTACCACAAAACCAAGACGTCCCTGTGCAGGGTTCCCCCCCTAGGGGGAGGATCCCCGTCGCCCACCCTGGCCCCCCTGTGTTCCCCCCCTGCCTCCCCCGTGTCGGGGGGGGCCTGGGGGGCTGGGGGCGGGGGTGGGGACATGGATGAGGGGCCGGAGAGGATCCAGCATCGCCGCCCTGAGGAGGGAAAGGCCCTCGGCATTCGGTCAAACCTTTTCCGGGGTACAGATGAAGGCCTCGTGGACGTCGTCCCCCTGCGTTTGCTTCTAGAAATCGGCCTTTTTGGGTTTATTTCCCTTTTTGTGCAAAAGAGATGCTTTAAACCCCTTGTGTGTTGGTTTTTTTTTTTGTTTATGGATTCACCCGATGTCCCCTGTAGCTAGAGACTGTTTCCCCCCCCCCCCCCCCCCCACCCCCAAATTTTGTATGTGGTTAGATGTTGATATTCGAAGTTCTGCGGTTTAGTAAACCTTTCCCTAAATTCATAGCTGTGTGACCCCACATTTTTCCGGGTAAAACTGTCCTTAAATTTTTGCTGTAATTAAAGGTCAAACCCTTTTTTTTTTCTTCTCTTTTTTAATAGAGACCCACCCTCAACGGGGGAAACCCCCCTTTTTGAAATATCTTTGAGTTAAAATTGATCATCTGCGTGTGAGTAAAGGCCCATTTCTTTTCCCACCGAAAAAAAAGATCCACAGTTCAATCCTTCGCTAGGGGGTTGGGACCCCCATCCTGGAAAAAAAAAGGGACATCAATCGGCCTGTTTCTTTTCCCCCTTTTTTTCCTTTTTTTTTTTTTTTCCTTCTCCATTTTTTGACCCCCAAAATTGTTTGCATGAAGACTTTAAATTCGAAATTACGCACGCATGCCACACACAACACACACAAAACAAAAAACAACACAAAACACACACACACACCCCACCCACACAAAAAAAAATTTTTTACCCCACCCACCCTACAACCGTCTTCTGCCTCTATCAGAATTTAATCTTTTATGGTTACATTGGGTCTGAGAGCCCCGGCAGGTTTCAAGGGCGCAAGAACGGCGAAGGGGAAAAAGTTTTGCTCGATGAGAGGAAAGCGAGACGCGAGAGAAAAAAAAACAAAAAATGGGTTTGGGGAACTCTTTTTTTAAAAAATTTTTCTTTTTTAAAGCTCTTCTGGTTTTGGGGGGCTTAAACGCTTTTTTTTTTTCCCGGGGGGCGGAGGGGGAAGGGGGGGGGGGGGATTTGGGGGTTTGTGAGGGCCAAACAATTTCCCAAACGTTTCCCGCGTCAGTCGGGGAGGACGTCAGTAATGTTTTTTGCCCATTCCCAACGCGTAATTTCCATCGGCCAATTTTTTTCGGGGACACAGCGAGCCCCCAAAATCTCCTCTTAAACGATGTCTTTTTCCAAAACGAGAGTGTGCTATGAGAACCCCCTCCACTCACCAACCTGGCCAGAAACTGCAGAAGGCTGCCTAGCTTCCATGAAAGCATTTCGAGGGAAAATCAGTGACAACAGTACCACTTTCGCCGTCAGGGTTTGGATTTTTTAAATTGTGGCCGTCCCTATAAAAATGTCGTGGGGGTCACTGCGTACTTTTTTGGGTATCCCATTTTTGTGGTATCTGGGAAAAAAAAAGAAAAGGTTTCCCCCCCTCACCCATCCACCCCCACCTGTTTTGGGGATATTATCGCCATGTACCATATTACGTCTGTGGGGTGGCGTTGAAATTAAAAGTAACGGGGCTAATTCCTGGGTTTTATCTCGCGATGTCTTGGTGGGGGAGCTAGCTCTCAAGCCAGCGCCCCTGGCAGATTTCTCCTGTGTCATCGTTTATCACCAACACACACACATACTACACACACACAGTATAATGAATTGTCCCTTTAAAGATCGATTAGTAATACAACAGTGGGGAGAGGCCTATAGTCATCCAATAGAACGTTCGGGTGTTGAGTGTTGGGCGGGGCTTGAGTCACCCCTTTATTTCGAATTTCCGGGTGGAAAGCACTTCGCCCCCCCCCCCCCCCCCCCCCCCCCCCCCCCCCCCCCCCCCCCCCCCCCCCCCCCCCCAACTCCCCCAAAAGGGGATGGGACCTTTTTGGGTTCAGGGGAACTAAGGCGGCTGAAAGAGGGGGGGGTTCCCCTTCCAAAATGCCGTGCCCTGTCCCCAGTAAACCTCTAACAATTTGCCTGTCCTGCGGCCATTTGTACTATGAAATCTTAAACTTTAAAGCTTTAATAAACGTGGGGTGGAAGCTTTGGTGTACGAGGGGAAAGTTTCATTTTTCGAGAGACTGCCCTTTTTTTTTTCGGACTTATTTATTCATCATGATTGATCGAGGTTTTGGTTGTTCTTAGCTGGGGGATAAGAATCAGAAAAACAGCTATTTTAGTTGGATATCTTAAAGAAACGCGATCTTTTCAAGTGACCGAAATCTAAATATGCTCGGGCAAACAAGTAGGGAAGTGTGTGTAAGGGGGGGGGGGGGGGGGGGGGAGAGGGTGAAAGGTGCGGGTGAACAATCTCTTATCGTTAAGAAAATTCTCTTAGAAAAAGTTGGATACAGGGAGAAAAAAAAGGCGGGGGATTAAGGGATGGGGTGGGATGGGATGTGTGTGACATATAATTGTACATCTTTCAGCTTCATCGGGGGAGGGGGTAACCTTTTACTGAGGGGCAGGGGCCTCTGTTCACATAGACCATCTGTAAAACCGTGAGATACCGTTTTTGCAGGGGAACGGCATAAATACACAACTTAGTCCACAGGTACGGAACACGGGGGAAGCCCGGGGTTGGTCTTTTTGTCGTTCAAAAAAATCAAAGTACTTTTTTCATCGGGAAACTGACCTGGGCCCCCCCCACCCCCCCCCCCCCACCGCCCCCCCATATTGAAAAAAACAAACAAAAAAAGTAATCGTGGCTTAAAACGAAAACCACTCGTTAACAATAAGTTGTGCGTAGAAAAAACTGTTGTCGTTGGGCTTGACGTTTTTAAAAGATCATAATGTGCCAAAGAAAGAAAACAGCCTTTTTACTGTAGCAAAGAAAAAAAGCCTTATGGGCTGTAGCAGAAGAAAACCCGCCTTATGACTGTAGCACGCCTAACGAGTTAAAATTTTCCAGAGTGTTTGCGATTTGGCAATTCTGCACCTTGGTGCCATCTGTTAAAAGTCCTACAGTGATGCCAAATGACACAAGTGATCCCCAATGACACAAGTGATCCACAATGACCAACCCACGTGCACGTTCATATGACATGGACTTGTGTCATTGTGGCATCGCTGAGGATCACTGTTTTTTTCAGGGTCGCATTGGGGTTTTTTTCAAAGCTACGTTTTGCCCGCTAGATTGGCGACAAGAAAAAATAATTTTTTATAAAGCAATAGCATTTGGAAAATCGAGCTTTCGTATGAAAACTTATATTAATACTTTGTTCTTGACGGATTTTGCGCATGTCCTGAGACAATGGTTGTCAGGGGGATTTTATTTTTAGTCAGTAAACTGCCATATAATGTTTCCCTTTTTGTTGTTATGTTCGTGTTTCCCTTTAGTGATTTTTTAACTTTACATTGTCGTATTTATCCATAGGAATGTGTTGTAAATTTCTTTTCTTGTGTTGAGAGTAAACACTTTACGTGCGTTGTGTGTGTGTGTGTGTGTGTTTTTGTGTGTGTGTGTGTGTGTTGTGTGTGTGTAAAGGGGATAATCCACTGTGGGTGTGGGTGGGGGGGTGTGTGTGTGTGTGTGTGTGTGTGTCCTACCTGTTGTGGGGACACTCTCTGTTGTGTGTGTGGTTAACACCCTCTGCTGCTGTATGGTTAGTGTAGTGTAAGGAATTTGTGTGTGGGCGAGGGTTTGTGGAAACTCGTTTGCGGTGTGCGATCTGTGTGTGTGCTCTGTGTGTGTGTCTCTCTCTCTTCTTCTCTCTCTGTCTGTCTCTCTCGTCTGTCTGCGTTGTTGTTTTGTCTTCTCCTCTCTCTCTCTCTTTCTCTCGTTCGGTCTCTCCCCCCCCTCCCCATCCTCCTTTTTCTCCTCTTGTCCTCTCTCTCTCTCTGTCTCCTCTCTCTGTCCCCCTCTCTGTTCCTCTCTCTCTGTCTCTCTCTCTCTCTCTGTCTCCTCTCTCTCTCTGTCCTTCTCTGTCTCGTCTGTCTGTCTGTCGTCCTGCTGTCTCTTCTCTCTTCTCTCTCTTCTTCTGTCTGTTTTTCCGCTTTTCTCTCTGTCTCTGTCTTTTTTCCTCTGTCTCTGCCCCTTTCTCTTTTTTCTCTGTCTCTCTCTCTCGCTTCTCTTTCTCTCTCTCTTCTCTCTACTAGATGGTTTTCCCCCTCCCCCCCCTCCCCCCCCTCCCCCCTCTCTCTCTCCCTCCCTTTTTTCTCTCTCTCTCTTCTCTCTCCCCCTCCTCTTTTCACGGTTTGTATGTGCTGTGAACGGCACATTTCTATCTCCAAGAGATCGTTGTCTCTCAGCCCTCCTCTAGATGGGGGGCTCTACACCGCAATGCCCCAGTTTGCGTTGATTGATGTCACACTGTTGTACTCCCACTTGTAGGATTGCTCAAAGGTATTTATGTTTAGTTATGTACTTAAACATATTTGTTTTCATTTTAAATTTTTTTTTTTCGCGGCGCACCTTGTGGTGTGTGTGGTGTGTGGTGTGTGTGTGTGTGGGTGTGTGTGTGTGTGTTGGGGTGGTGTGTGGTTGTGTGTGTGTGTGTGTGGTGTGTTCCTCCTTGCAGTGAAGATTCTATTTTGAACAGTGACTAAAAAAAAAAATGTAAATTAAACAGACTGCATGCTGCATACGTTCATCCCCCCTTTTTTTTTTTTTAAATTTTACACAGTAGCTTTTCATGTGCACGCTAGTTTGGTTGTTTTTTGTGCCCAATTAATCTGTGAAAAGAAACAGGAACTTGAAAAAAGACGTAAACCAAAAACTCAGAAAAGAACAAAGTTTAAGAATTCGACAGGACAAAAAAAATTTCCCTACGATTTTTTTTTCGTTTTTTGTTTTAAAACAAGGAAATTTTTTAAAAAATTTTAACAAAAAAAAATCTCCAGACGCGATTACAAAAAAACTTAATTTTTTGAAAACTGGTGAAACTTTTTTGCAAAGTTGAAAAGAAATGAAATTTTGGGTTTTGCAGTTAAGATGTTTGTGGTGGCATACGGTGCTTTTTTTTTTAATTGTCTTAATTCAAAATGCATTTGCATTATTATAATTTGAGTAAAAGGGTTTTGTTTGTGTTGATGTTGAGGTTTTTATGATTAAACCCACATTTATAAATGAAACTGTATGCCCGAATGTGCTGTACCAAATTTTGGGTCTTTTTTTTTTTAAAAACATCTTTTTTTTCTTCTGGTTGAGTAAATTTTTTGCGTTAACAAAAAAACAGATAAATTCATGATTTAAAATGGTAGAAAATTTCAATCATGATCACTTTCGTCGCGTCATCATTGGACTCGCTTATTTAGTATTGTCATTCATTAGTTTAACGTTCATGAATCGTTTATTTTTTTTTTTCTTCGCATAGTCCCCTTCGTTTAGGTTACGTACTTTTGTCACTTTTCTGTTTTCCAAATTACTGTATTCTCTAGTTTTTCGCATTGGCATCTGCTTTTCACATGTGTCATTTAGTTTATTCACATTGCAGTCAAGCTTTCTATCATCGTTCTTTTAGTTTATTCAGCATTGGCAATCTGCTTTTCATCTCGTCGTTATCTAGTTTATTTAGCATGGCAGTTAGCTGTTCTCTCGTTATTCACTAGCTTTTTCAGTATTTTCATCTAGCTTTTATCCCTCGTTTAAAAGTAGTGACACCCTTATGGCCTTTTTTTGGGCGGGGGGGCTATAAGTACATTACCTTACCTTACCCTTTTATCAGTCATTTATCTTGTTTATTCAGATTGGGGTCTAGCTTTCTCATCGTCATTCATTAGTTTTGCACTTGCTATTCGGTTTTTTGTTTTTTTTGTTGTTTTTTTTTTGTTTTTTAAGATCGTCATTTGCTCGGTTTCCCCCTTTTGGGCTGCTTTTCTTAAACCCCCCTCTAGGTCGTGTCCGTTTGCTTTTTTTTCCCCCCCTTTTTCTTGTTTTTCCTTGCCCTTTTCCCCCCTTTTCCCTCATAATTCAACAGAACGTGTTTTCGTTGATATGTCCTTTGTGTACGTACAAACACTAACGACAGGGGCCCAGGGTAGTCGTGAGAGACCGCCGTTACTATGTTTCGCGTAGCGTTTTTCCCGTGAAGCATCGCCCTTTCATAGTTGGGGAATTTTGTCGCTCGGGCTTTCATCGGTGAAAATTTTTTTGGGCTTTGTTCCCCCCCCCCCCCCCCCCCCATTCCCTTCCCCCCCCTCCACGCCCCTTTGGGTTTGGGACGACGGGTTTATTCGTGCACGTTTTTTTCCCTTTGGGGGGGGGGTGTGGGGGGGGTGTTGGGTTACTGCGGTATTTGGTGAGTGGGGTTTTTTGGTGTGTGTGTTTTTGTGTGTGTGTGTGGTTTGTGTGGGGGTGTGTGTGTGTTGTGGGGACGCTGAGGAGTGCACATGAAAAACAGAAGACCACGGGTTCACAAAACCTCACCCTCTTTGGGTCGCCCCGAAAGTGGAACAGTGAAGGACAAAAAGAATGCCGAGTTTACGAACCAGAGAAGAATTTCTGAGATAGAACCAGCAAAGAATTGCCGAATCACGAACCCGACGAAGAACTGCCCAGATCACGATTCAGACAACGAATTGCCGGTCACGAAAAGATGAAGAATGCCGAATCACGATTCAGACGAAAGAATTGCCCCAATCACGAACCCGACGAGAATTGCCCAGATCACGAAACAGACGACAATTGCCGAGATCAGAACCAGAACGAATTGCCGACATCCGAACCAACAAAGAAATTTCCCTCATCACAACCAGACGAAAATTGCCGAATCACAACCAGAGAAGAATTGCCGAGTCACGAACCAGACAAAGAATTGCCCCACATCACGAACAGAGATGAATTGCCCAGATCCGAACCAGCGAGAATTGCAGAGATCACGAACCCGACAAAGAATTTCGAGACAGAACCAGACGAAGGATTGCCCAGATCCGAACCAGACGAAGATTGCCGATGATCATAAATAGGCGAACTAGAAAATCTTAAAGGAGAGGATAGCAAACAGAAAAATCATTAAAAAAAGCGAACTCTTGCTTCCGTGTGAATTACTCACAGCCCCAAACCCCCAGACAAATGTATAACAACAGCAAATCGCCTACAAAAAGCCAATAGACGCAACAGGACAAACAAATGAAAAACGGGGGAACCCCCTTTTGGGGGGGGGGGGGGGGGGGGGATGTATTTTTGTTTGTTTTTGTGTTTCCCTGTTGGCATTTTTGCTGGGGGATTTGGGCGTAAGCAGCATTCTTTTTTATTTTGGCCGTGTAATTTTTATCATGGGGCACGAGTTGAACTTGTTTTATTTCTGACGAATAGATTTCAGTTAAAAAATTTGTTACTTTAGAAAGTCTTCAATGCCCACCTACCAACCCAAGGAGGCACAGGAGCAAAAACGTCAATTCGGAAAAAAGAGCAAAAGCCCCCTTTCCCTGTCACCAAGTCTGCCCGTCCAACTGCAACAGCTTTTCAATCGAGGATCGGCTGAGAGCCCCTCTCGTACACCACACACACCACCCCGTGACAGCAGAAGTCGTCTTGGTCTCTTGCTTGCGAAGGACAAACAACAACCCACTCAGTCCCCCCCAAAAAGGCGCAAGTCATTATCGATTGGAAGCCCCCTTTGTTCAAACATTCCCACAAAACGGAAAGCCCGAGGACAGAGGAGGTCCCCCCCCCCCCCCCCCCCCCCCCCCCCACTGTTAAACCCTGACGGTACCCTTAGCTAACTGTAAACGGCGGTGAACTGGATTTAAAACTTTTCGCATCTATTGTTGGCCTGACCCCTTTGTCGTTCAACTTACCCCCCTTGCCCCGTTTTAAAAGGGCGTTGAAATGCTTTCACCTTTTAAAGGGAGTGAGAAACAATGCTCTCCCCTTCGGATAATATATTGTTACCATTGTTAGCACTTCAGGTGTGCAAACGCCCCTGCAATTTCCCTTCCAGATTTCTCCCTTTTTACAGGGGATAAAGCATTTTATTAATTTTTGGGACTCTTTAAAAAATAAACGAGGTAACTGGTTAAAAAAGAAAACAAAAACTTCGAAACTGGGAGAAAAAAAAGTCACATTACAATTTTTCCTGAACATCACACTGATGGTTTTACAGTTTTAACAGGCGAAAATCGTCTTTTCTAAAGGAAAAAGTATTTCAATTTTGCCATAAATGTAACAACATAATTTTTTAAATTTCAGAGTTTATTTTTTAAAAGCCATGGAAAAAAAAAAAGCAACAAAATGTTGCATCTCCAAAAAAATTCAAAAATTCGTTTGTAGTTATTCAGTGTTTTGCTGCCTGAAAAAAATAGGCACACGTACCTGTACGCGACAGACAGGAAGTGGGAAAATAGTGCATTTGGCTTGTTCATTCACGTGACAATGATGAGATGATGGTGTGATAAACGATGTTGTGCCAAAGTCGTGTTGGCTTATCTATTGTTATGATAATACCATTCACAAAACGCGCGCGCGCGCGGAGCACACACAACACACAACACACCCCCAAAACACACACACACACCCACAAGGGGAAAACAAGTTGATTGAAGGTTTTGGGCACCCGGGATGTCAATCCTCCATTCGGTGGAACAAAATCAGTGTGACCAGTTTCTACAAAATGCCCATACCTGAAACAAAACGGTCTAAGAGATTTTAATTAACGAATCGACTTTTTTTGTTTTTTTTTTGTTTTGTGTTTTTGTAAGGGGTCATTGCGTTGTCCTGTAAACGAGGAGCTCGCATATTTGTCAGGTCGAGGCTTAAGGGGAACCTAGAAGGGGGTTCCCCGTGACCTCCCCCCCCCCCCCCCCCCTTCTCCCTACCCGTTCCAGGAGTTTCTCCCCGAGGTAAGCCCTGAAAGCCAGCGGCCTGGGGTCCCGGGGTGCCCGATGAAAAGAAGGGGGAAACGTCGTCAGTGACAAATAAGGGGAAACAATTTTTCGTGCTTTCGAACAAGGCGACCCCTTTTTAAATAGTTAGTCCCTTGGTGCCCCGCCCGCCCCCCCCCCTAACCCCTTTTACTGGTGAGAGGGAGAGAGAAAAAAAAGATTAATAAACATTAAGGATTCAACCCGCCTGCCCGTCGAGCAGCACTTTTTTTAAAAAAAAAAGCAATGTCAGATTAAAAAAATTTCTCCCTACCCCTGCCCCTTTTCCCCTTTTCTCTCTCTCCCTTTTCTCTCTTCTTCTCTTCCCCTCTCTTTCTCTCCCCTCTCCCCTTCTCCCCCTCTCTTCTTCTACCACAACACACACACAACACACACACCACCCCACACACACCACCCAAACCGTCCCCCCCCTTTAAAGATGCAACACAGATAAAAGGGGGACTTAGCAATTCCCTGTATCGGCGCGCGTTTCTGTAGCTCTGGAGCAAAAAAGTTAGTCCCCCTTCTCAATGAATCTCCATCAGGCCCATACCCTTGCCCCTCTCAAACCATTGTTTTAGTCATGCCCGAGGTTTCCGGGATGTTGGAACTCGAAGAACTCTTGTGCATCTTCAGCACCTTGAAACGCCCGTCATGAAGCTGCTTGTAGACAAAGGAATAGGCAGCGCATTTAAGTTTTCTCTCTCTCTCTCTCTCTCTCTCTCTCTCTCTCTCTCTCTTTTTTCCTTTTTCCACTGTAAATACAACATATCTGAACGGAACTAAAAGGGTATCCTTTTTTTTTTTTTTTTTATTATACAACCAAAAAGGAGTGGGTGGGACTATAGAAACTTTTCTTACCACCTTGAACGAAGGAGAACCAGGTTTCAATAAAATGGCAAAGACCCTCACGCAATCTGACTTTGACATACAGAAACTCGGTTTGCAAATGCCTGTCGTGATGCCGAGACACCTCCATAAAATTTAAAAATTTTTTTATTTCTCCCGTGAAAAGGCGCTGAGACCAAGAGGTAAGAGGTTCCCTTTATCCTTTGGG
>JAMYXO010000798.1:0-37749 GCA_033310375.1 Conus canariensis
TCCAATACTCACCACAACACCTCAAACACACACTAAAACATAAACACATACTCAATATGCGTACCATCCTCATCTGCTAAACACGCAGAGAGAACAGTAAACTATACACAACAAAATGTCAAATAAAGAAGTTACTTTAATATTAAGAAAAATCCAGGATACAATGCCCAGTTTTCGAAAACTAAACCATTTAAATTCAACATAACTAAAGAGAACAGAGACTCAATTCTTGATCCCACACAATCGTTAATGTTCTGAGTTAATGCTGTGGGGAGAGGGGGGGGGGGGGGGGTTACAACCTAACTCTAGCCGACTGGGCCTTTCAAATGCGGTATGCGAATGTGTAATTGCGCAACCCTATCTCTCACTACACCCATCATCCGCATCAACCCATGATGTAAACTATGTTGTATAGGCCATATGAAAACCCGTTATAAGGATTCCGAAAGTATTCTCTCTTGACTAGTTACTACGATTAGTATTCTCTGAAAGAAATCAGTGAACAGCGTCACACTAGCGTAGGCTCATTACAGGATTTTGTTCAGTTTTTCACATTTGCAGTAATAGCTATTGTAGTTTCGAGGTGTAAAGGTGTGAAACAACACAAATTATTGTGTATATGAGAATGGTGAATGTAGTATGCGAACATCTTGAAAAACTCGTAGCCTCTTAACCGACAACTCCAAATTTCGTTTGATTAAGCGCTATAATAAGAATACCCACTTAATAATTGTTCTAGAGTCGAGCACTACAACCCCAAGCTCGCTATACTCTTTTTGATTTCAGAATTTATTTTAAGTGAGTTTGTCTATCTCCGTATTTACCCACCTAAACAACCAAGCCCGACCCTAGGAATCACAGTGAACGGACCGGAATGAACAAGGGACACGATGGAGAAGAGTGGTTGGCGCCCAGGACATCAATTATAGGGTAGTGTGTGCCCCAACCGACAACAGACGATTCACTGATACCGTAAAGGAAGAACCAACCAACACTGTCTCGTCTGGTTTTGTTAACACGTGCATGCCAGCGACAGGAATGTCCTGCGCTAATTTGTTCCCCACATATCAATACTGCATGTCTCGGCCTACCCCCTGTTCGCCGCGCACACCTCCTCCCATCACGCCCAGCAACCACATTCCCCCTCACCACTCCCTCCCTCACCACGTTCCCTCCACAATCACGTCCCTCAACATTCACCAAGACTCCCCATCGCCTCACCATCGATTCGCCCCATTGCATGTTTCCCTCTCTCACACAACCACCTCCCCACCTGCCTGCCCACCCAGCTGATACAAACTAGCTTTGGCGGGAGGCTTGACGCGGTACAGGGTCGCAAACTGTTCAGTGCTTGCACAGAATTTTCGCTGCTCTCCATTTATCAACTCGTCTCTGGTAGCTGGTCCAGAATAGGGTCAGGGTGTGGTCGTGCGTGCTGATCGTCTGTCCCACACACTCGGGGTTTCCCAAAATTCGGCATCAGGAAAAAACTTTTCTTATAAGTGACCAGGTGATCAGCTGAGTCCCCCAGGGTGAGGCATAATGCTGACTCTCAGGGAGGTCCGTCCAGCACGCCGACCCCCCAGTAGGGTCCAGCACGCCGACACCAAGGGAGAGTCCAGTACGCGTCAGTTTGATAGGATCAGCACGAATGTAGTTGCCCTGTGGGGTGGAGCCCCTCGCTGTCCCTGACACGCATCTCTCCAGTATATGACGAAGTAACCCGTATTCCCTGTGCGCGCAGCATCCCCTCAGCTCAGCCGTCCTGCCTCCTGGACAGATCCTCACCGCCCTCAGGCCCGCTCACGCTCCACATAAAAACCTGCCGGTGCTGGCCCCGTTTCTTCATCAGCGCAGTCCCTCAGCCCGTCACGCTCCATATCCTGCGTCGGCCCGTCCCTCATCATGCTGCCCCAAGCCCTCACGCTTCCAATTCCGCCGCTGCAGGAGCCCCCCCAGTCCTCATCAGCCGCACTGGCGTCGCCCCATCACTGGAACTTTGCAATGACTGGGCGAGAGGTAGGGGTGTGGGCACTGGGCGGCTGCCAAGGCGGTGTGCCTCGTTCGATGACGAGCCGAGTACCGTCCGCATCACTGCTTCTTACCTTGGGATGTAGGTACTGAGCACATTCTAAAAAGCTTCAGCACAGTCCTCTCTTCTCCTGCCACAGCCCTGGAATGCCTGAAAAACTTAAATGTTGTACTCGGCGTGAGAACCCATCCAAGGACGTCTATCTCCATCTCTAGCTCAGAATACCGTGTTTTTGTGAGACAGGTAATCCCTGCTGCGTAGATAGTGACGCTTTTCCTCAAAGTTTTTCTGTACACCCTTTTGAATGCCCACCAACTCACGACACAAATCAGCCCGACCAGAATACCACACACCGGAGTTTCTTGATCATGGTCTAAAACGTTGTATATACAATCTCTTTGTGTCTTTGTAGAGCTGCTCAGCTTGAGACTAGTGCATTTACTGCTACGAAGTGATCTAGCTCATAGTTTCAGATTCAAATCTTTAATTCCCAGGCACGCCTTCTCCATGATCTCCTGACTAACTCTCCTTAGATTCTCATTCTCAATTTTCTCTCTCGAATTTTCAGATGAAGAGCAACCTGTTTGTATCTTTACTTGATCGCATGAAACGGCCGGGTTTTTTCTCCACCATCGCCGCTTAGTTTAACTCGCTGGCGATGTGGATATCAAACACATGCAATTGCACAGGGTGGAAGTAACACATCCACTGTGGGTCAAGTGGCAGTCGACAGAGTCCATTCCCTCTGGGGGGATAGAGTGAGAATCCTGGCTGGTAACATTTCCAGTCAATGTTCCACTCACAGATTGTAGAGGCTGAACAGAAATCTTCGAAAAAAAAAAGATGTTGAACACATAGCAGTAGCAATAGCGTGTTTGGCACAGCAAGCAGCCAGGTAAAGAAACCAGCACAGGTCCCAAGATAGATAATCACATCAATGACAGCCCGGCGTCCAACACACACCTTCTCGTGCAGACATACTGGTCCTTCCTCATCGCCCCAGGACAAGGATTTCCCCACACATGAAAATGAAAAGTACCAATTTTGAATCTCCACTCGCCCTTGTCGGTCATTTTCAAACTAAATGTATACAGTCTGAAACAGATACACTGTACAGAGACAGAAGCACAAGCAGTTCTGAATCGCCACTTCTAAACATTCAGCACTCAGTTGAAGAACAGCCAATAAATCAGCTGCGCACCATGTTTTGTTTGCCGACCTTGACCTCCCCATCTGAAGTTAAAAGGAGAGAAGAAGAGAGAGAGAGAAAGGAGGGAGAGAGAGAGAGAGAGAGAGAGAGAGGGGGGGGGGGGGAATAGGGGATGGGAGAAAGAAAAGGCCCAAGACAAGGCGACATTCTTTGTTACGAGGGAAACACCAGGTAACTACGTGTCTTTTTACATTGACCCTCACCATGTAGGGGAAAACTAGTAAAAACAGAAAACAGAGAGCAGCTGGGCAGAAGGAACTGGCACGGAAAAGAACGTCAAGCACTCATAAATCCAGCACACTCCCTAATGAGGACAAAAAAAAGCGAAGAGGACAAACACACATACACGCGCGCGCGAGCGCCGCGCGGCGCACACAACAACACACACATCACACCACACATATTAACAATCAAAAAACCAAAGAAAGAGATTAAAGTGGTGCGTGTGTAGCGTGCGCGCGCGCCATCGCATGTTGCGTGGTGTGTGCGTGTGTGTATGTGTGTGTTGTGTGGTGTGTTGTGTGATGTTGTGAGAGTGTGTGAGTGTGATATAGGGCGGGCGAGGGAATGAAGGGCGGCTATGTGGAAGCAATTACAAATGAACTAATGACACGAGGGAAAAACGGGAATTTAAAGACATTAAAGGCTATGTAAAACCTGGAATCTAACGCTTTTCTTTTCTTTTCTTTTTTTTTTCTTTTCTTCTTTTTTTCCTTTTTTTTCCCCTTCCGTGCCAGTTCAAGATGCGATGCATCAACGCCGCTCATTCCGAATTCCATTCACATTAATACAGCCTGGCCTGGCTTGTCCAGCAACGACCCGCTACCCGAGCAATCTCACAGGGAGAAGTCAGTGTCAAATCGTCATGGGGGCAACCCAGGGGAAGACACAGCACAAACTGCAGCTGAGGTCACTTCGGTGTGTGTTTCAGTGCTGCCTGTTCTGATCCAAATACACACGGGAGGACACCATCTGCTCAGCCCCCTACAGACAAAAACTGTTTAAATACCGCGGAGCCAGCGTGGAGTGAGCTCTCTCTGTACTCTCCTGGGGACGCCACCACGTCTCCGTATCCAACGACATCCCCCATGAACTATGCCGAACAAGACCGGCAACCTCGACACGAACTTCGCGAAGTGTACGATATGGAGAGGACATCGAAAGGAGGTCAACGTGCAGCCGGGCATGAGGGGCGTTAGAATTACGAGACTATCTGTCATTTCTTCGTTAAAGCTAATTGATGAGCATGGATGAACTGAAGGTGATGCTACGGACTTCCTTCTGACACAGTTAAAGCTCTGCGCCTGCAGCTAACAGTATGTGACTTGAACCACGAAAATGAGTAGCTTGCCACTTAGCAGCCAAAGTATAACGGTAGACGAGTCCGGTTCGATCTGGGGATCTCATTTGAAACGGATCACCATGATTTTATCTTGCACATGTTACTTTCCTATCACATACTGGACAAGTTTTTTTCTCATTCTTTATATATAAAAAAAAAAAAAAAGCAATTTGTAGCGAACATTTGATTAAATAAACAATTTCACAAACTAATCTGTAGCGCCAGCGCCAAAAGTTTAGGGCAAAATATTTTTTATGTGTACAGTAAATTTATTTGTTGAAAACATCTTTATATGTAATCAATATTTTGTACGAAAATTGTCCTATTGCAAAATTGGAAGGTTGAATGTGAAGAAAATTTGATGTTGAATGGTGGATTCTGATTCAGTTTTATGTCTATTTATCACAAAAGTTGCGTGCTGCATGGCTACATCTATACTGATATACCAAAATCTCTATCAAAGTATAAAAATGTTAATCACGGTTTTCACTAAGAAGATGAGAGATGAACACGTTTAGCCTGAATATAAAAGTTGTAAAAACCAATTCACAAACTGAATAGGTCAACTAAAATCTGTTACTGTCGTAGAAGCGTGACCTATAATCCGGAGGCGACAACAGGCCCGCCAGATACCACACTTGTCAGTTCGTTGGGAGTAAGGAAATGTGAAGATCCAACACTCTAAGGGATGCATCTGTTAAAAAGTCTCGGATGAATCAACTCCACTGATTTATCGGCTTCCCAGACTATCCCACCTGCGCCCATAGATCAACTCTCAACAACCACACCGCGGAGAGCGTAAAAGAGAGCGAGAATTAACAAAATAGAACCAAAAATCTCTGTCTATGGCGCAGTCTGGAAGACTGGACCAAACAGTGGAGTTTCATCCCACTTAACAGATGCATCCCTGAGAGATGTGTTTGCTCCAACTATCCTTACCAACATCTAGCAAGCATCTGTGTGTATATCAGGCGGCCTGGTTGTCGCCCGGATATAGACACGCTTCAACGACAGAATAGTAGCCTATCATATGATGAATTGTTTTTTAACCTTTTATATTTCCATCTAAACGTGTTTCATCTTCCATTTCAATAGTGAAAACCGTTTTAACATTTAATACTTTTGAGAGATATCTTGTCTATCATTATAAGGATGGATCCCTGCAGCACGACAATTAGTGAAAATAGACAAAAACAGAATCAGAAAACCCACACTTCAACTCAATTTACTTCACATATTCCAATCCTCCAATTTTCAAACAATTTCGCGAGAACACAAATAATGATTAAATAAAAGAGAGTTTTCACAAATAAATTTACTGTCCACATAAAAAGATAAATTTTTCCTAAACTTTGGCAGCTGTCGTACAGAATTAGTTTGTAAATTTTTATTTAATCAAATGTACGCCTAACAAATTATAGCTTTTTTTTTTTTTTAAAATAAAGAAAGAAACAACGACAGTATTGAAAGAAAGTAACTTGTGGCAAGATAAATCATGGTATCCGTTTCAAAAGAGATCACCAGAATGACCCGGACCACGTCTACCTCAGTACTTTGTGCTGCTAAGTGGAAACTACCTCATTTCGTGGTCAAGGTCACATACTGTGTCAGCAAGACGCAGAGTTTTAACCTGTGTCAGAAAGGAAGTCCGTAGCATCACCTTCAACATCATGCTCATCAATTAGCAATAACAGAAATAAATGACAGAAGTCTCGATTCTAACGCCCTTCATGCCCGCTGTCACGGTGACCTCCCCTTTCGAAGTCCTCTCCATATCCGTACACTTCGCGAAGTTCGTGTCCGAGAGGTTGCCGGTGTCGGCAACGGCTCAATGGGCTGTCGTTGACGGACGTGGTGGCTGTCCCCCGGAGAAGAAGAGTCTCACTCACGCTGGCTCCGCGAATTAAACAGTTATTGTCTGTAGGGGCTGAGCCGATGGTGATCCTCCGTGTATTGATCAAAACAGGCACAGCACTGAAACACCACCGAGTGACCTCAGCAGCAGTGCAGTGGACTTCCCCGTTGGCATTTGCCCAATGACGATGTGACACAGACGATTCTCCCTGTGAATTGCCGGTATCGGGTATGTTTGCGGGACCAACAGGCCAAGGGCTGTTAATGTAATGGAATTTCGGAATGGAGCTGGCGTTGAATGCCTGGCATCTGAACTGGCACGGAATGGGAAAAAAAAAGAAAAAAAGAAAAAAAAAAAAAAAAGAAAAGAAAAGAAAAGCGTTAAAATTTTCCGGGTTTTTTACAAAGGGCCTTTCATGTCTTTAAATTCCGTTTTTTCCCTCGTGCCCAATAGTTTCATTTGTAATTGTTTACAAAACCCGCCCTTCATTCCCTCCCCGCCCAACCCACCACACACACACACACACACACACACACACACACACACAACACACACATACACACACGCCCCACACACGCACACATCGAGCGCGCGCGCACGCAACACGCCCCAAACCTTTATCTCTTTTTTTTGGGTTTCTTTATAGTTATATTTTGTGTGTGTGTGTGTGTGTGTGCGCCGCGCGCGCGCGCGCGCCGGTTTTGTGGGGTTTGTTTTCTTCGTTTTTTTTTTTTCCTCCTTTAAAAGGGAGTGTGGCTGGATTTTATGGAGTGTTCTGATTTTCCCTTTTTTCCGTCCTTTTCCTTCCTCCCAAAGCTGCTCTCTGTTTTCTGTTTTTTACTGGGTTTCCCCCCTACAAGGGAGGGTCAATGTAAAAAGACACGAATTTTACCTGGCTTTTTCCCTCGTTAACAAAGAGTTCCCCCTTTGTTTTGGGCCTTTCTTCCCCCATCCCCTCTTCCCCCCCCCCCCCCCCCCCTCCTCTCTCTCTCTCTCCCCTTCTCCCCTCATTCTCCCCTCTCTCTCTCTCTCTCTCCCTTTTAACTTCAGTTTGGGGGGGGTCAAGGTGGGCAACAAAAAAATGGGGGGCCAGCTGATTTTTTGGCTGTTCTTAAACTGGGCGGGGGATTCAGAACTGCTTGTGCTTTGTCTCCGGAAACATTGAAACTGTTTCAGACTTATACATTTAGTGTGAAAAATGACCCACACAGGGCAGTGGGAGATTCAAAATTGGACTTTTTCATTTTTTCATGTGTGGGGAAATCCTTGTCCTGGGCGAGAGGGGAAAACAGTATGTAGGGACGAGCAAGGGGTTTACGCCGTGCTTGTCAGTGATGTGATATCTTTTCTGGACCTTTCCTGCTGGTTCTTACCTGGCTGGCTTGCTGTGCCAAACACGCTATTGCTACTGCTCTGTTTTTTAACCCTCCTTTTTTTTGAAGATTTCTGTTCACCTCTACAATCGTGAGTGGAACATTGACTGGAAATGTTACCAGCCCCGGATTCTCTCTCTACCCCCCAGGGGGTGAAATGACTCTGTCGACTGGCCCCTTGACCCACAGTGGATGTTTTTTTTCTTCCCACCCTGTGCATTGCGTGTTTGGGATCCACAAACGCAGCGAGTTAAAAAAGCGGCGGGTTTTTGGAAGAAAACCCCGGCCCTTCATGCGATCAAGTAAAAAAACAACAGTGCTTCATCTGAAAATCAAGAAAATGAAAAAGAAGAATCTAGACGTACAGGAGAACATGAAGCACTGGAAAAAAATTTTAATCAGAAACTAGATAAACATTCTAGCAATAATGCAGTCTCAAGCTGAAGCCCCCCACAAAGACAAGAAGATTTTACTACAACGTTTTAGACATGATCAAGAAACCGTGGGGAATTCTTCGGGTGATTTTGTCGTGACGTTGGGGGCATCAAACAGGGTGTACGAAAAACTTTTAGAAAATCACGTCACTATCTACGCCCCGGATTTCCTTTCAAAAACGGTATCTGATCTAGAGATGGAGGTAGACCGTCTTGAAGGGTTCTCACGCCGAAAAAACATTAAAGTTTTTTGGCAATTTCCCGAGGGGGTGGCAGGAGAAGAAGAGGACTGTGCTGAAGCCCTTTTTTTAATGTCTCATACCTACAACCCAGGGAGAAAACAGGAGCCGGAAAGGGCGTCATCGAACGGGCAAAACCCCCTTGGCAGGCCCAGTGCCCACACCCCCCACCCCCCCGCCCCATCATTTTCAAAAATTCCAGAGATGGGGCGACGCCCCTGCGGCTTTATGAAGGGCGGGCCTGCACCGGGGAGGTATGGAAACCCTGACGGGCTGAGGGGAGCACTGAAGAGGGACGGGCCCGCACGGCAGGGTATGGAGCGTGACGGGCTGGGGCCGCGCGATGAAGAACGGGCCAGCACGGCAGGATATGGAGCGTGACGGGCTGAGGGCGGTGCAGGAAATCTGACCGGGAGGCAGAGGGCGAGCTGAGGGGGGGTTTGCGCGCACAGGGGAAGAGGGGTTATTCGTCAAGGGGAGACTGCGTGTCAGGGGAACCACGAGGGGCTCCACCCACAGGGCAACCATCGGGGCCTTAAAAATCCAAATCCAAAAAAGTAGGGTTACGGGAACTCTCCCGGGGGGTCGGCGTCTGGACCCTCCCCGGGGGGGCCCCGGCCCCGGGGGTTTTTGGAAACGAACCCCTCCCGGGAGAACAGGCATGCCTCACCACCTGGGAAAAGCTGATCCCCCGGGTCCAAAAAACGAACAGTCCTGATCCCCCCGGAAAATTTGGGGAAACCCCGATGTGTTGACAGAGGGCCCAGAAACGCCCACGACCACACCCTGACCCTATTCGGACCCAGCAAACCCCAAAAGACGATGAAATGGAGAGAAAGCAAAAAATTCTGGGGCATGCACTGAACATTTTGGGCGACCCAAAACCCAAAGGTAAACCCACCCGCCAAGCTAGTTTGAATCAGCTGGGTGGGCGGAAAGGTGGGAGGGTTTGCGGGGTGGAGAGGGGGAACATGCAATGGGGGAACGGGGGTGGGGGAAAGGGAGTGATGTGGGGGGAAAACGTAAATGTGAGGGAACGGGTGAGGGGAGGGAAAAGGTGGGGTGAGGGGGGAAAAGGGGTGGGTGAGGGAGGAGGTGTGCGCGAACGGGGGGGTAGGCCAAAAAAAACCTGCAGTATGAATTGGGACACATACGCAGGACATTCCTACGCATGCACGGTTAAAAAACCCCAGACACGGGGGTTTTAAACCTTTACCTATCCCTTGACATCGCCCTTTTTGTCGTTGGGGCACCCCTAATGATCCGGCCCACCATTTCTCCTCCATCTGCCCTTTGTCTTCCACCTTTTCACTGTGATTCCGCTCCCTGGTGAGTGTAAAACAAAAACTCACTAAAATAAATATTTAAATAAAAAGGGAGGGGCACTGGGGTGGGCTCCAAAAAATTTAAAATAATGATTTCTTATATACGCTTAATAAAAAACAAATTTTCCCTCTAAGCGCTTTACAAAGTCATACTACTTTTCACCCTTCTCATATACAATAATACACCTTACCCCCCAACTACAAATACTATTACTACAAAAACCCTAACAAATCCTAATCCTCCCAAATGTGACATTCACTTATTCTTCAAAATCACAAAAAAAAACTTAATCCTATAACGTTCAATCTTACAACAAATACATAAAATAGAGAACATACACATACGCTCCCTTTAAAAAAAGGCCCAGACGGGCTATGAGTTAGGTTGTCCCCCCCCCCCCCCCCTCCCCCCAAACAGCATTAAAAATTTACGATTGGGGGTGGGCTCAAGAAATTTTTTTTCCCTGTTACTGGGTTGGGGAATTTTAAAAATGGTTTAGTTTAAAAACTGACAAAATCCTGATTTTTTTAATTTAAAATAACTTTTTTTTGACTTTTTGTTTTTTCGCAAAACATTTACTGTTCCCCTCTTTTGATTTCAAAAAATTATTTTAGTGATTTTAAATTTTTTTTTAAAAACTCCCCAAACAGCCCAAAATAAACCAAAATTTTGGGCGATTGGTCTGGTGGGACTGAAATGCTGATAAGAAAAAGCATGTCAGAATATGTTTTTTGCAGTTTGGGCCCAAAATGTGGGTGACAATTTTGATTGCAAGATATCGAAAGAAAAATTGGTTCCCAAATTTTGAAATAGACGTTCTTTTCATTGGTATCTAAAATCATCCAATTAAAAGGCCCTGTATAAAAAGGTAAGGGGAAATTTTGACTGTAAATTTTCAAAAAAATTTGGGAAATGTTTATTTTGACTTTGGTTTAGAATCTGGTGAAGAATTTTTTTTACCTGGGTTTTGGGGGTGATCGAACCCCTCGAATTGGTGACTAGTTTTTAGATACTAGGAAATGGGTGATGATTTTGTTGGGACCATTAGATGCTATAAAAATTTTAAAAAAAATTCTCAAGATCGGTGAAAAATTTTTTTGGGAAATTGTTAATCCAAAAAAAAGTTGTAAAAGCTTTATTAACACCCCTTTTTTTTAAATTTTTTTTTTTTAAAAGGAATAAAATTGGGAAAACTTTAAATTTTTTTTTTTTTAGATAGGGGAAATTGTATCCAAATTTTGGGGGTTTCTTTTTTTCGTCTTTCTGATTTTGTACAGTATGTAAAATGTATGTCCCGTCCCCAAATCGCATTGAGTCAAAAGCACCTTTCCCATCCAATTGATTGTTTCTAACTAAGCTTAATCAACCCCGATGGTAAAACAAACCCAAAATGAAGAAAAAAAAAACGTACATAAACTAGAATGGGGCCCAATAAATTTTAAATAAATTTAGATTATGTGACCCCCCAGGGAAAGAAAAACAATGGAAGAAAGCAATGAACGATAAAATTTGATTTGCTCGGAGTCCACTGAGTCACGAAAATTCTATTTCATCGATTCGAAATTCGTTAAATACAAAATAAAGACGACAGCGCAAAATTTTGGTCGCCAGTTAAGCGAGCAAGACCACAAATCCAAAAACACCCATATCGACCAAAACAAAAGATGGAAAGAAACATTTTTTCTGAAGTTTTAGGGCAACATTTAAAAAAGTTCATAAAATGCTGAAGAGCAAAAAAAAACCCAATTTGGGATTGCTGAATCCGATGAAATGATAACCAGTGAAGAAGTTATTCTTGCAATTCGAAAAATAAAAATTTGGGGAAAAACAGCAGGCCCAAAATGAAAAAAAAAACCGGTGAATTTCTCAAAGCAGCTTTTAAATATTGTTTTTTACCTTTCCTTACTGAACTGTTTAACAAGCTTTTTTGATAAGGGGGGTTTTTCCCCGACGGCCCGGTCACGCTCAGTTATAGTTCCTTTATTTAAAAAAAGGGGAAAGCTAACAGCCCGATAAAATACCGTGATATCTCATTAAATTTAAATAAAAGTAAGTAAAGTTTTCCCCGTCTTTTTTTAAACAAGCGTCTATACACATGGGGAAAAGAAACAAAAATTTTTTTGAAGAGCAAGCCGGATTCCGAAAAAAAAACTATGAAACAATTGAACATATAAATTTTCTCAAAAATCCGGAGAAGAGAAAAAGTGTAAAATGTACGTCGCTTTTTTATTGATTATAAAAAGCCTTTTGACTCTTTGAACGGGTCGTCTTTGGCTAGGGTTTTTAAAAAAAAATAAAAACGTCCACTAAAATGCTACATGCTTTTTAAAGGGAAAATATAAATCAGTCCAGCCCTGCTACGTTGGGGGAAAATGAAATGCCGGACTTCTTTGACTGTCCAGCCGGCGTGGAAAAAAGTGATGTATGTTTGGGCTCCCCTGATTTTTTTCTTTATTGAAAACCAAATTTTGCTGAACAAGTTACACAGCAGGGCCCAACACGGATTCAGCTTTTGCCGGGCCCTTCCCAGAAAAATTTTTTTTTATTGTTATTTGCTGATGATATATTTTTGGGATATCGACAACCCCTTTCGGGGGCTAAAAAATTTAAAATTAAAATAATCTTGATAAAGCATCAATTCTCTAGGATTTAAAAAAAGGAAACTTAAAGAAAACAAAGTTTTTGGGTTTTTAGAAAAGGGGGACATTTATAAAAAAGCAGAAAAATGGTTCTGTGGGGGGAAAAAAAGATTGAAGTTGTTAACATTTTATAAGTATTTGGGATTTATTTTTAACCACAAAGCTATCATACGACATTGCACTCGAAAAATATGCAGGCGGGGCAAAAAAGACAAAATTTTTAGAAATTAAGAAAACTAGGGGGAAAATTTTAGGAAAAAAGGATAGAAGTATGTTTTTTTTTTAAACGTTTTTGGGATGCGCAAGTGAAACCTGATTTTTTAATATGCGCGCGAAAAGTAAAACCTGATCTTTTAAAACCTGCCCTTTTTAATATGCAGCGCGCAAGTGAAACCTAAACTTTTTATGCAGCAGAAGTCGGGGGCAGCCCTCATCTCCCATGTAATTGAATTACCCCCACTTGTTTGAAATGCAAAGGGTTTTAAAATATACGCCCAAAATACCCCAAATACAAGGGGTATGCGGTGAGCTAGGAAGGACCCTTTTGTATGTAGATAGTGCAGAAAAAATCAATGCACTGCTGGTTAAAAATCGCAGAAGCTGTCACTCGCTAGACAAACCAAAACAAGCATAAAATGGAAAAATCAACTTATTTTAATTTCATTTTTACAAAAAATGGGATTGTACAAACAACTTGGGTATCTTCGATAAAACATTGCTTGGATCTTATGGCTTTTCTTTTTTTTGGGTTAAACGGGGGGAGTGAATTACGAGAAACTGTTTTCTAAGTGAACTTTAAAAAACGCATGATGGACTGTTATAGACAAAAATTTGGGGTGGTAAAATACTTGATAGTGAAAATATTTAACATATCGTTCTTTCAAATCCATATGGGGGCCTGAAAATATTTAAATAAAATTACAATTTTTGAAATTTTGCCCAAAGTGTTTCGTTTAGATTTCGACTTGGTAATTTGTGAAATTTGGGAAAGTCCATCAAAGATATACACAAAAAACCCCCAAAACTTGGGATTCTTTTACCAAAACGAGGGCGAAATACGTTTTTAAAGATTGGTTTTTCCATCCCATGAAGATTTAAGAGCTAAAAACTTTTTTTTCCCCCTACTAGAAATGTTCGTCCCAAAAATCCTTGCTTCTTTTACTGCAAAATGAAAAGGGGAAAAATAACTCGCTCTGTAGCTATGGTTTATTTTAAAAGCACTGAAACGAAGAAAAAACTGCTATGCCAAAGGGGAATTTTCCCGGGAAAAACATTAATTGTTGTTATGCAAATATTTTCTTTCATAATTTTCTGTATATGCGCCGACGGGGTTGTTCCCGCTTTTGTTTTTCCCCCAAAGGATGGGTTTGGCGGTCCCTTTTAAATTTTTAACTATTTGGGGTTTTTTGGGGTTTTAGTCCCTTTTTTAATTTTTGAGTTGTCCCAAAAAAAAACGTCTTCATTAAAAAATTTTTGAATAAACTGAAAAACCACCGAAAATTACGGGGAAATTTTTTATAAAGAAAATTTTCAGTAGGAATAAACCCTCCTTACCCCACCTCCCCCCAAAACCCCCCCCGGGGTTTCCCAAATCATTCCTTAGGTTTTTCCACGAGGAAAAAAAAGAAAAAAAAAAAAAATTCCCCCAAAACCCCTTTTTAATACAAACCCAGGGGCCTTTTATGGGTTTTAAAAAAAAAAAACAAAAAAAAAAAGCTTAAGGGGGAAAAATTTTAAACAGGGTTTTTGAACGTCCAAAATTTTTTGGGCCCCCATGTGGGAATAAAGTTTAATTTAAAAAAATTTTTTGGGGAAATGGGGAAATGGTGTGGAAGGGTTGGGGGTTTGTGTGTTTGGGGGGGGGTGTGTGTTTTGGGGGGTTTTGGGTTTTGTGGTTTTTGGGTGTTTTTGTGGGGGGGAGAGAGAGAAAAGAGAAGGGGGGAGAAAACCCTTTGGGGGAAAGTTTTTGTTTTTAAAATTTAAAAAATGAACCCCTTTTAAAATCCCTTTTAGAGAGAGAAGGGGAGGGGAGAAGAGGGGAGAGAAACGAAACGAAACGAAAAAGAAAATTTTTTAAAATTTTAAACCTTTTAAATTTTTTTTTTTTAAGGGGGTAAGAAATAAAATTTTTTTTTTTCCACCCTTTTCCCCGGGACAAAAAGGGAAAGAAGTAAATTCACAAACAAAACCCCCGGGAAATACGTTTTTAAAGGAAAAAGAAAAAACAAAAAAAAGAAAAAAATTTATAATAAAAAATTTAAAAAAAAATAAAACAGCTGTCAACACCCCCTTTTCCCCAAAGAACGAGGGGGAAAAAAAAGGGGACATGGGTAAAGTTTAAAAGGGTGGGGGGGGGGGGGGGGGGGGTGGGGGGTAAGGGGGAAGGGGAAAGCGCATACACCAACCAAACACAATGGGATGTTACAAAAAGGGGGGCCCCAACTTAGAAAAGAAAAAAGGCGGGGGGGGGGGGGGGGGGGGGGGGGGGGGGGGGGGGGGGGGGGGGGGGGGGGGGGGGGGGGGGGGGGGGGGGGGGGGGGGGGGGGGGGGGGGGGGGGGGGGGGGGGGGGGGGGGGGGGGGGGGGGGGGGGGGGGGGGGGGGGGGGGGGGGGGGGGGGGGGGGGGGGGGGGGGGGGGGGGGGGGGGGGGGGGGGGGGAGTATTTTCCGCCTAAATTTAAACGGGTAGTTTTGAATAGACCCAGCCCCGGGGTTTTTGGGGGGGTTATAAAATTATTGGTGTATCTTAAACTGTTTCAAATGGGATTTTGCAATTAATGTCAAAGGGTGCAAAACCTTTCTAATTCTATAATCATTATTGTTTTTATTTTCTGGAGTTTGAAATTGTTAAAGGTAGGTTTATTTAGTTTGATATAGACTTTGGGGTTGTTAATGACGATGATTTCATAAGTAAAGCTTTAGAAACTTGGGGGCTCTATGAAAGGGTTTTTAGTGAAATTAACACAACAAAATCAAAAAGATTGGGGAGGAGGGGAGAAAAGAGGAGAGAGGAGAGAGAGAGAGAGGGAGAGGAGGATTTTTTCCCCATGGGAATGTTTTTGATTAAAAATCAATTTTAATAATTTTTTCCGTATGAAGTTTTTCTGTTAATTGCTTCTTTTTTATTCAGTGTTCTATAAAATTGACTTTTTTGGGCATCTGAACTTGCGTGTAATTCAACCCCACGTTCTGGGTGTTTAAATTCCTCCCCTTCGGGCCATTGACATTGTCTTGTCTCTTTTCCCCTTCCCCCTTTTCTTTTTGGTCCCCCCTCTCTCTCTTCTTTTTCCCTTCTTTTTTTTTCCGGGAATGGGGGCCCGTGGTTTTAAAAAAAGCTATAAGCTTGCCCGTTTACCCCCTGTCAAATATTCCTCACCTCTTTTTTTTCTCCTGTCCCCTCTCTCTGTCTTTTTCTCTGCCCCGGGTCTTCTTCTGTTTCTGTCTGTCTTCTCTCTCTCTCTCTTTTCTTTCCTCTTTTCCCCTCTCTCTCCTCTTCTCTCTCTCTCTCCTTTGCCCTCTTAATTGTTGTCCCCATGCAAAAAAAGACATCAATTTAAAACGCCCCTCTGCGGGAAATGAAGGCCCACGGGCTCCCCCCCGTCTCCTTCCTCCTTTTTTTTGTGCCTGGGAAAATCAGCAAATAAAATATTTCACCTCCTACCCCCTGTACAAACACACACACACACAGGGAGCGCGGGGCGCGGGGGCGCGCCCAACAAAACGCACCGCACACACACACACTACCACCGCGCGCCACACACCAAAACCACACAACCACACACACACCCCCCCGCTCACCCCACTCATTCACTAACTCTCACACACCCCACACACACGCACACACACACACACACTCTCACTCATTTCCTTACTCATTCACCACACACGCGAGCGCGGGGCGCCCCGGCGCGCGCGCACCCCCCCCTCACACACACCACCCCACACACCCAAAACCACACAAACAATTCAAAACACACACACTCACTCACAAACTCACTCACTCACTCATTTCCCAACACACAACACCCCAATCCCCAAAAACAATCACACAAAACACACACAACACACCCCGCGCCGCTGGGGGCCCCGCGCGCGCGGCACACCAACAACATCACTAAAATCAACACACACACAAAAACACACACCCCACACACAACACGCACGCACCACACCAAAACCGCGCGCGGGGCGCGCGCGGCGCATACACATGCGCGCCAAAAAACACAAACTTTTCAGATTTACCTTTGCACCTTTTGCCATCTCAACATTCCCCTGCAATTTTAAAAGAAAATGAAATTTTCTTTTCTCTATTCCCCCATCTTTTTTTGCACAAAAACCCCCCTTTTTTCACAAAAAAATTTCTCGTCCATCTCATGCTATTTTTTGCCAAAATTGACCCCTTTTTTAAAATAAAAATTTAAACCATGCAAAAACCTCCAAAATTGACGTAATCGTTTTTTTAAAAAATGGGGGGTTTAAACGTGCAAAACAAAAAAGGGGTGATATAGAAAATAGAAACTTACATTCTCTCTTCTTTTCGGGGTTAATCTTCTATTTTCAAGCACCCAACAAATAAAGAACAAACAACCGGCCCCATTTTGGGTTATTATTTTTAAAACACACTGAATTATAGACCCCTAAAAAAAATTTTTTAAAAACCCGGCTGTCTTTCCCCAAAAGGGTTTTAAAACGGATAACCCGCAAAACCCCCCCAAAAATTTGAGGGCAGTACTCCAGAACTGTAGAGGGGTTTGCCATAAAAATAAATTATTATTTTGTTTTTAACTCCCGTAAAAGGCCCTTTCAACTGGGGTTAAACGAGAAAATCACTTTGGTTTCTTTTCCTTCAAATTGATAGATGTTTTTCTTGTACTAAATTTTTAAGATCTGAAGTACTGGGGGAAACCCAAGATTCGCGAAAAGGCCTTTGGAAAATTTGTATTTCTTTTTTTTTTAGTGGAAAATGCATTGAAATTTTCTGAGGTTTGCTTCTTTAAATTTTTTTAGAAATAGGGCCTTAATTCGTTTAAATACTTTTTTTTAAAGGGAACAAAAGCTGAAATAGTTTCGGGGGGTTTTTTTTCATGATTATTTGTTTTCCCCTCTTCATTACTAATATTAATCCATTTTTTCTGAGCTTTTTTCAGATATTTAAAAAAATTTAATTTTAAAAACCCAAATTTTTTTTAAAAGAGAAACCCGGGAAAAAAAACCGCCCCAAAATTTTTAATTGGATACTTTAAAAACACACTTGTTTTTGTTTTTGGTTTTTAAATTGGGAAAACACCCTTTTTTAAAACCCTTTTTTTTAAAAATCTTTTTAAAAAGGGAAAACCTTTTAAATATAAGGGAAATTTGAACTTCCGATTTTGGGGGGGTTTTAAATGACCCCAAATTTTTTGGACTTTAGAAGCCTAACCATCGCAGGGGATAATCATATGGTTTTCCCCTGGAAAGGCGGTAAACCCACAAAACTAGTATTTAAATCCTCCAAAAAAAGAGTGATAGAGTGCCTTTCAGCAGGCCCAAATAAACCCCAAAGGGGCTTTTTAACCAAAATCATTAAAATTTTTTGCAGTTTACTCCCTTCAACCATTTGGCTGCGGTTTTCATATAAAAACCCCATTTAAACCACCCCAACCTCTTAGTAAGGTCCAGTATATAACTTTCATTTTTATTATCAGAATAGACGCATCCCTAATTTGAATTTACAAGTACGCCCCCCCAAGGGAAAACCCGGTTTAATCCATTTCTCAGCCCAATGGAAAATAATGCTTATAAAGAATTTTGCAACGAATTTAACTTTAAACCCCTTAAAATAATTTTGGGACAAAATTTTGACCCGAAATTCACGGGTTGGGCAAAATTGAAATTTGGGGGGGTCACGTAAGAGTTTTAATTTTGATAACTCCCCCGGCCACACCTTTTTTAAGTCAAACTCCCCAAGTTTTTTTGGGGGTCAATAAAACAAAAACCCCCCAAATTGTTTGGGGGAACTTTTTATCTTAGATAAAAGTGAAGGCCTAAAAATGCCAGGATTTGCATTGGGACTTAAGGGACCCCAAAAGGGACTTTACTTTGGGTCTTTTAAGGACGCAAGAAAAGCCCCAAGCCCTGCATAGTGGTTTAAATCTACAGGTTTTGACGCCAGAAAAAATTTTACCCAATTTAGAAGATGCTTTTAAACCCTTGCTGTTGATTTCCCTTTCCAGCAAAACAAAGGTACCAAAACGTTTTTACATGCTGGGGTAAAAGGGTTTGACTTTTTTGTGGGTCTTGGATTATACATGTTTGCCTCGACCTTAGACTGCAGTTTGGGCATGAAAACAAAATTTTTTAAAAATTAAAATTCTTTACCCCGGAGACGTTTCAAAACTTAGGACCCCAATCAAGGCTTAAACAAAAGGGCCCCCGCACCAGCCATTTTAAAAAAAAAGTATCCCCCAGAACCTGCAAAAGCGACCCCCCCCCATTTAAAAAAGCACCCCAAGGGGCCAGAAAGCAGCCCACCGCCGGTTGTTTAACCTCACCCCGACGGGACACACTAGCGAAAAGACCCCCCTTTGGGTTGTGTTTTTAACTTTTACGGGAAACTGGCCCAAATTTTTAAACTAAAATTTAAACCGGCAGCCAGCCCCCCCAAAGTCCACAGATGGTTACCCAATAAAACCAACCACTTTGCCAAATTGTAAAAAACCCCCCAACTAACAAAAACCCGCCTATTATGCCGGGGCATTGCACCAAGGGGTTTTGGCGCAAATTTTTTTAAAAAAGTTTCCCAGATGGTGAAATTTGTTTTCTAATCCAACTTTTACCAGGCTGAGGCTTTGGGAGGGTTACGGGCCCCTTTTGGGCACGGGCCGGTTAATCCCTTAAACCAGTTTTAAGATAGAAAACCCAACGGCCGTTAATATACAAACTATTGAAACCCCCTGCTCCCCGGAACAGGCCCCTTATTCTTTCTGCTAGCGTATATTTTCAAAAAACCCAATTTTGTTTTAGTTTCTCTGTTTCCCTGCTTTTTTTGGGAAAGGCTTTTTTTTCTTTTTTTAAATTACAACGCTGCTAACAGGGTTTGGGCCTTTTTTTTCCTTAAATCCTGTATTTCGCCTTTTTTTTAGCCTTTCTTCCGGCTCTAAATTTTTTTTCATCTGCATAAACCCCAGCTTTTTTTTTTTCTTCGTCTTTTTCTCTCTTTTACTCATTAAATTTTGCCAAGTTGTTTTTTTTTTCATTCGTGGGTTTTTTAAAGCAGACTTAATATTCAAGATTTCACGAAAGGGGCAGTTCAATCCCCCTGATTTCACTCGAGACAAGGGGATCAAAAAATTTTTTTTAAAAGCTGTTTCTTCTTAAAAGGGGACTCAGCTCACCTTTCTTTCCCTAGGCGAACCCCCAAATTTGGGCCCCCTAAAATTAAAACGTCTCATCAAAAAAAACTCGCCTAAAATTTCGGTTTTTGGGCTTTACCCTGTTTTTTAAATTTTCCCTCTGGAATAGGGGGCGATTTCTATTTCGGGATCGTTTTGGGCAACAACCCCCCCCATTTTTGTAAAAGTCTAACAGAACGGACCTTAAATTTGAAATTTGTTTTAATCTTTTCTGCTTCAGCAGCGGGAGAGGTCTCGTCAAATTTGTATTTTGATTTAAAAAAAACGGGTGGGTTTTGGGTTTTGTATAACTTTTGCCCTCCTTCACTAGTCCTAATATACAAATGGCCGCCATCTTTTTCCCAAAATCTTTGGGATAAAGTATTTCTGGCAGCCCCCTTTTCTTACTTTTTTTTGATGATTAAATTTTTCGTCGTTGCAATATTTTCGTAAACGTGTAAGGGAGTAAAAAAGCCAAACTCCTAAAAGTTCTTGACGAGCACAAGGATGAAGAACCTACATTTTTAAAGGTTTGTCTAGGGGGGAAAAGGGACGTGCTTCTCCCCCCTCAAGTTCTTCTTGTATTAAAACGCCCCGGGTTTTTCTTTTTTCATCTTTTTCCCTTCAATAGGATAACGCGCCCAAAATCTTAAACAGCATATTTATATATTTTTTTTTTTTTTTGTTTTAAAAAAAAATAAAATCCATACGGTCCCGCCCTTGATCCATTCAGAAAAGGGGAAAGACCCCCAGGAAAAAAGGGCATAAACAGACTGTGGGGTTTTTAAATAATCCATCAAAAATTGACCCCAAATGAAAGGGTTAACAGTAAGTTTTAAAGTGACCTGGGGGCCTGACATTTTAAATCCCGGGCACTCCCAGGCTGCCCATTCAAAAAGATATTGAGTCGGGGGACCCAAAACCCCCTTGTCGTTTAAAACCCCCGGGGGCAGGGCCTCATTAAAAATAGGGTTTAATTAAATGGGGGGGGGGGGGGGTGGGGAGAAAGGTCTCTCACGAGTAGCGCAAAACATTTTTAATTCTATTCGGGTTCTGGGGCTGCCTAGAAAAAAAAAGGGAAAGAAAAAATTTCTTTCGGGGAAACCAGACCCAAAACGGCCTTAAGCAAAAGGTTTAAAAGGGCTGCAGATAAAAGGAAAGGGACGGGGGAGCCCCGGGCCAATACCCGGGGAGTTTTAAGAACAGATTTTGCATCCCTCTAGATTTTAAAACTTTTTAAAAACCCATAAAGCCAAATTCCCAAAGGGGTCCCACAAAAGGGGACAAACTTACTTACGAATGACTTAAATTTGACAGGGGGTTGTTATTCTATCAGATGCCCCAAACAGCTAGTACCTGTAAACAAAAACTCTTTTAAATTTTTTGTTTTTGGGTTACTAACCCCTAAATAGCTAGAAAATCTTTAAATCCCGTATAAAAGTGGGCGGTTTTTTTTACTTTGAAAGATTTTTAAACCCCACATTTCAAAGCGTTTAAAAAAACAAGCAAGACACTGTCTGGGAAATAGCTAAAAGCAATTTTTTAAAGGGGTCCCTAAAGGGGGGTTCTTTTTGCTATTTACAAACCTTCAGCCCCCCCCTTTTAGGAGAATTGGGGTTTTTTTTTAAAAACCCCAAAAATTGAGCAGTTGTCTTGCCAGAAAGATGGAAAGGGCCTTTTCAGCTGTATTCACCGGATTTTTTTAATGCCCAACACTTTTGATGAAATAAGAAAAATGGTTTGGGCTGGAGGCAGAAAGACAACCCCCAAAACCCGTTTATGTGTTTTAAAAAAACTTCCCCTTTAACAAAGTAAGACCGAAGATTTTTTAACAGACAAAATGGACAAGGCGGGTTTTTTAATCCACGTTAAACAACAGATTTGCAGGGGAGGGGGAAGAAGGGTGGGGTCAGATGGCATTCTCATACAGATTAAATAAGGAAAAGGGGGAAAAGGGGGGCCAGATAAAAAAGCCTTTTTTTGTGGTTTATGACGCCCGGGTGAACATTGAAGAAAATAGACGGGAAAGAAATGGGCCAAATTAAAAAAAAGGGATATTTTAAACCCTTTTTCCCCCAAAAAACCCGCACTGTTCGTTATTTGTGGGATTACGGGGTTGGGGGAAAAACTTTTCTTGGTTTGATTTGTTACAAACAGCTACAAAATTTCATTACGAGCAATTAAATATATTCTGCAAAACCTTTAAAGCACAAAAAGTCTTACAAAGAAAGGCAGTTTTTTTGGGACAGACGAAATATATTTTTTAGTTGCCCTACTGACAAGCTAAGCACTGTTTAAAATTTTTAATATAGGCTATTTGAGGGAACCGAAACGCTTTTTAATTATTAAATGACTGTTCGGGGCCGAAAAAGGGACATTGTTAAAAAAAGGGGACTCTGTCTAAGTTTCCCTTTTACCCGGAAGACCGCATTATTTTCTGTTTGGCTTTAACCCCCAAAAATACAATCTGTTTTAAAAAGACTTTAGATCGCAGTTAAAATCGGGTCACCCTTTTTCTATACAAAGGGGACGGGGGACAGTTTTGAAAGAATTTTTAAGTAAAAAATTATATAATCAGGGCGGGGAGAAAAAAAAAAAAAATTTAAAAGAGCACTAGAAAAATCTAAGCACGCTAAACTAGTTTAACGGGACTGACCCCCCTTCAATACGTTTGCTTAAAATTTAATTTTTTACTATAGATTGTTTATTTAAAGTTTTTTATTATAGATTGTTTACTAAAAAATTTTTTTTAATAATAAATTGTTTATTTTAAAAAAGGGAAATGTCCCCAAGGACCTAAATTTCCAAAAGAAAGGTTACTCCTAAATGCTTGCAGAAAGGGGAAAAAAGATCCTAGCAATACAACGGGACTTTGATCTAAATAGGATTGCCAGGAAAATTTTTAGGGTTTTGGGAATACCCCGACGTTGGTTTTTAAAAAACGAAAAAGAAATTAAAAGATAAAAAAGGGCGGGCAAAAATCCTACCCTGGAAGAGATAAAAAAATTAAAGGGGCAAAACAAAAATTTTTGGAAAACCCACGAAAAACAAACTTCTAAACGAGAAAAATCCCGGGGGGCGTTGCTTCCTGAAAATTTAACTGGGATTTAAATTTTTGAACTACGAACCCCCCAAAGAAAATACTTTGATAAGAAAAAAAAAATTTTAGAAAAGCTTTAAATGAAGGACGCCTTCTTGCTAGCCTAGCCCCGGGAAAAACAAAAGAAAAAGCAGTTTTGAAAAACCAGCAGGGCTCGGGTTTATGCTGCGGAGAAAGAAGTCCTTAGTAAAGTGGGGGGGGGACACCGTGGGTTAATTTTAAACCCCAAAAACTAGAATCCTCCCTAAAAAAAATGACGATGCTTTTTCGTTTAATTTATCACCCCAAAGGGAGTCTGATCCTATTTTTCCCAGAGCATACGTTAATAAAGAGGTGTACAAAAAAGTCTGAAAATTTGGGACGGGCCTCTAGGTTGTTATTGCTATTACTAAAAACGGGAGGGAAAAAAACATTCTGTATCTTTTTGACAAATTTCACTGTAGGGTTGGGACAAGCTAAACTAACAGTGCTTAAATTTTTTTTTTATTAAAAAATGTTGATTTTATTGGGTTTTTCTGTTGATAAATTTTCGGGGCCAGAAGGGTTAAAAAAGAAAATATGAACAAGATTAATTTTAAATTTAAAAATTTTTTAATCTTAAAAAAAGGGGATGATCAGGCCAAAAGTTTAGGTTAGAGCAAATAACTGAACTTCAAGAAAAAATTTTAAATTTCTTGAAAAAATAGGGGGTTATAAAAGAAATATGCTAAAGTTTTAAAAAACTCTTTCTTATATAATCCCCGGCTCATCAGCTGTAGCGAGCGTAAGGGGCCGGGGTCCGGCGTTGCTTTTTTACAAACGGGGGCCCCGGGCGCCACCCTCTTTGGGCATTAGGGAGCCATTTTTTGGGTTTTTGGTGCAATTTTCTATGTTTTGGGGAATGTTTTTTAAAAAAATTAACCCCTAAACTACAAAAGCCCCCACCCCTTGTGGCCCAGCATCAGCAAAACTTTTTTCATTAAGACGGAAGAATAAGCAAAGAAATTCCCGGGAAAGAAAAAAAATTACAGCTGAAAAAATTTGAGCTCTTAGGGGCTGATGTGAGGTTTAAGGCGACAAAAAACTGAACTTCAAAAGGAGTGGAGAAAGCTTTTATTTTCCAAAGGTAACACTGAGACAATCAAAAAAAACATTGAAAAGCAAGCAAAAACAGTTCCCCCCAAAAAATTAGACTAAAAAAAAGATGTAAAAACTAAAATAAATAAATAAATCATAAGTTTAACAAAAAAAAAAAAAATAAACCCAAATTTTTAACAAAAAAAAAAAATCCCTTTTTTTTTTAAACAAAACGGCACGTGTTTGGGGGGAAAAACCTTGAAACTCTTCGCGAAAAAAAACGATCTTTTAGGGGTAGGCTTTTTAGAGCAGAAGAAAGGTCTTCTTAAAAAATTACACGGGAGGGGTTTTTTTCATAATTTTTTCCAACTTCAAATACGTTTACGTTTTCCATAGGGGTCTGTGGTTTCTAATTCTAACATACCCCCCCTTCCATCCCTAAAAAGAATCTTCCCTTTTGGCCCCGAAGGGAAAAGAGTTTTTGATTCCCTTTGGGATGTCTTCATTTAAGGAAAATTTTTTTAAATTTTGATCGCGTTAAAGGCTTAAGCCCCTTTTGCTTTAAATTCTTCATTGTTCATGGCGGGGGGGACTGCTGGCAATTCCAAAACCCTTTTCTGTGTTGCGCTCCTGCCATAAGATCTCTGGGGAAATTGTTTAAAAAACCCAGAGGGCTCGGGCAAAAGATTTTATTAAAGTTTTCTACTAACCGGGGAGGGGAGGGTTTGCCTGGGATCCTCTTTAACTGTAACCCGATGTTTTAAAAAAAAAGGGTTTTAAGGGTTTCCTTTAAAAAATCTTTCCCATATAAACCTTTAATTTCGGGCCTTTGGATACTTAAAATTGGACCTCGCAGGTATTTTTTGCTGTAAACCCACAGCCCAGCAGTTGGGGCTTTTATCCGTTAAAGGCTCACATTTTTATCCCTTGAAGCCATGTCAAAAAACCGTAAAAGCATATTTAAACCCTTTTTTTTTCTAACTTTGTCTTGGGGAAATTTTACAACAATTCCATTGGTGGGTGAAAATTAGGATGAGTTAACAAATCGGGGCCCTTTATTATTTTTTTGGGAGCAGGCAAAATAAAATTTGCCAGATGTTTGGGTTTTGAAAGCCAGTTTTTCGTTCTGATTCAGACACCCTAGCAGCTTTACTCAGTTTATCAATAGCCCCCACCCTTTTCCCCAATACCCTCCAGGAAAATTTAATAAATTTTGTACTTCGTATCGTCCAAAAGGGGAATGTTTTTATTACTTTTTTAAATATTGTTTTTTTGATTGAAAATGCAAAAAGAAAAATTGCCCCCATAGCACCCATAATAAAGGGTAAATTTTTTAACCATTTTCTGATCCCCCAACGGTTCATAAAATCAACTTTTTGGCGGTGCCGATGTTAGGGGGAAATTCTTTCCTGCACTAAGTAATATTATTCATTGCTTCTTTAAGTCTTTTAAAAGTTGCCCGCTGTCCCTGCCTCTTAACTTTTTATTAATAAAGTCTAAGGGTGAGCAAAACCTCCTTTTTCGGGAAGCGTCTTTTTTCCCTTTTCTAAATCTTTTCCCTTGCCTTGTTATGGCGTTTTTCCCCCTCATCTTCCCAAACCCAATTTACTAAACATATAAAATTTTCTGCCAGAGAAAGCCAATGCAATTAAAAAATAGCCCCGCCCCCCATCAGAACTATTCCAGACTCTTTTTTTTTAAATGAAAAAATCTTTTTTATAAAACAATATTTTTTAGAATGAATCTTTTTTTTTTAAATCAAACTGCCTAAATGCATTAATCTTTCTATGATTGATGTTTTCTGGGATAAACCCTGTGTAACAAGAAAGTCTTTTTAGGCAAACCCCGCCCCTTATTTCAGCTAAAAACCTTAACAAAAATCCCCAATGTCTAACCTTCCTAGAAAGGGGCCCGGGCCCCCCATTTTAAAAATTTTTTTGCTAAATGCTTTATCCATTACAAAACCGCCGATTAAAAGCAGAGGGGGTAAATCGTATTAATAATCTTTTTTTCGCTCATGTTTTTTTTTTTAAATAAAAAAAAAATTAAAAAAAATCCCTAATATGAAAGGGTGTCTAAAGTTTTCTTTTTAAACAGAAAATCTTTTTTTTTCCGAGCTAAAAATAAGGTTGTAACTAGTTTCGGCGAAATTTTTATCTTTCCTATGTTTGGGGGGGTTTTAAATTTTTAACAAAAATTTTTTCTAGGGTTGAATAAACCCATAACACCAAAAAAAGGGACTGCATAATTAACCAGCGTTTTACTCATGGTTTTATTTTTTATTTTTTTTTAATTTTTTAAAATTTTAAAAATGACGGCCAAACACAGCGAATATTCAAAAGATTTTAGTAGAAAATTGTAATGAACTAAATTTTTCGAAACGATGAAAGTGTTTTTAAAAATTGATTTTTTTGTAAAAACTTTGGGGGTTTAGAATGATGTAAACAATTTAATCAAAAATCATAGTGAACTATTTGACAAAGGGAATCAAGAGTTAAACATTGATGTAGTAATTCAGGGAAAAAGCAAAGTATTGGAGGCGTTCTTGTTTAAAATTAGGGGGTCTTGAAGGATTGCAAAAGCTTTGGGGGAAGAAAAAAAAGCGCGTTTACTTATTTTTAAATTACTTTTTTTTTTTTATTTACGTAAAAATTGTGGGTTAAAAATTTAACCCCCCAAGTAAAAACCGAGGTTGAAAAAATTTTTATGGGAGGAGATATTTGACGGTAAAAGAACAATTAAGCGATCTTCATTGAATTAGACATGGACAACATTAACCCCCCCAAAAACGTTTCAAAAAAGCGTTTAAAACAGGTGTTTCTAAAACCCAAGTCCAACCTTTAAATTAAAACCCCCAAATAAAAGTGTGTTTTTTGGCCATTTGTTAAATATTAACCCCGATGATAGTTAAGTATGCAAAAAAAAATTGGGTTTTCCAAAAAATACAGAAAGAAGTAATCAGCTATCGCCCAAATTTACAACCCGGAACCGGGTTTTGAAATTTTAAAAGGGTCAACAGTTTTTTTTTAAGCGAAATTTTAAGAAGGAAAATGCCGGCCTCCGGGTTGGTTCCCAAAAATGAACAGTCCTCGAAATCAAATTTTTAAAAAAAAAAAACAAAAATTTTTATGAAAAAGTCGGCAATTTTTTTACCCTCCCCCTTTCCCCAGGGGAGTTAGTTCTTTAAAAAGAGCAGCTTAAATATAAATAATTCGACAACTTTTTGGGTTTTATGTGGGGTTTTTTTTGGCCCCCACTTAAAACCCCTTTTAAAAAACACCCAGACAGAGGTTTTTTTAATTACATTAGTTTTTAAAAATGAGAAACTTAAATAACATAACCTTTCCAGTGAGCATAAAAAGTAACTCATTTTTTTTAAAGGGAAAACCAAAAAAAACCCCAAAAACCGGGGGGGAGGGGTTTAAAACACATGGGTTTTTGTAGTAGACAACTAAATCCCTTAAAAAATCTCTCCCAATGCCCCCCCCTTTTTAAAAAAATTCGATTTCCAAAATTGAGAATCAGTCGACTTTTTATTCTGTTTTTTAAAAGACGGGGTTTTCCCAAGAGGGCCCTTTTTTTATTAATTAGAACAATGGGGCAACTTCCCCGGCGTATAACCCCAAAGGGGGTCCTGCTAAAAAGGGGCTTTTGTAGAAGGGTTTGGTTAGAAATTTCCCTCTATACAGGCAGGGACAAACTTTAAAAAAAACTTTTAAAAAATTTTTTGGGGAACTGTAAAACCGAAAATTCAAAACCCCCCCAAACCAAGGGGGTCTAAAGTTTTTTTTAAGAATGTACGAAAAAAGCAGGATGAGCCCCCTAAAAGTGTTTATGCTACCCTTTTTAAACAGTCTTGCCACGTATATGGGTCCCAAGAACGGACACAAAAAAAACCAACCTTATTTTCTCGTATCCCGATCTGTTTTTTAAGGGATTTGTTGGTTTTTAGGCAGAAGGCGGGGCAAACAAGCCGGGAAAATTTACAGAGGGGCCCAACGCAGCTGGGCGATTTTTTTGGGGCAGTTTAAAAACAAACTTCCAATCAATTCTTCCCAAACACTGAACCCTTTTAGGCAAATTAAGGGTGACCCCCTGAAGACCAAAGGGGGCTACGAATCAGCCACCCACGCTTGGAAAATGCAAAAAAGAAAATTTTTCAAAGGGGGATGCTTAAGGGACCAAAGAAACCCATTACTGGCAAATTCAGAGGGGCCCGCGCATAATATCTGTAATCTTTTAAATTTTTAAAGGGTTTATCCCCAAAACATGGAAACTGCCAATTTTCTTTCATAAAATTTCGGGGGTTTGATTCTCATTTATCATGCAAGCATAACTTTTTAAAAAATAAGGGGTTTGTGTATTGCACCCAAACAACAAAAAGTACATGACCTTTACTCTTGACTGTTTGTCCTTTTTGACTCTTGGGCCCCGCATCTGATTTGGGGGCTTAGCAAATTTGCAAAAAACTCTACAAGCCAAACCAACACTAAAAAGTATTTCGATCCCTTTAGTCCTAAAGGGCGTTTATCCTTAAAGAATACATGGACTCGTGGGGGGAAGGTTTGACGAGCCGGCGGCTGCCACAAAGGAAAGGGCTTTTAAAAGTCGTTTTTAAAAAGAAAGGGGCTATCTGACGCCCCCATATGAACCGCACAAAAAAGCCTGGACAGAAATTTTCACTGCAAAAACAGGGCGATTATTTAAAGATCAATATTTATTGGCCTCTTTTGTTTATTACTGACTCTTTCAGAAAATTTCAGTTTCCCCTTGCATGAAACCCCTCGGTCTGGATTCGTCACAGTAAAAACTCTTTCCCCGGGGTTGTTTTTGGGGTGCTTTTTTGAAGTTTTCAAACGTCGGATTGACTTTATATCCCGGGTCTGGATACACTTTTAGAATTGAGGGGGGCTGAGAGGAGGCTTTTGCATGGGGCCCGTCATCCTTTTAAAACCGCAGAGCCCAACAACAAGTATTAGAAAGGGTTATGAACCAACTAAAAACCCCCAACTATTGATGTACTTAGAAACCCCAAAAATCTGTATGGGTGGGCCATGAGCCCGGGGACTGCCCTTAAAAAAATTTGGGAAAAAATAAACGGGCCCCATGAGGGTTTCTTTCCGTGTTTTGGAAACTATCACAGCCCTTAAAGCCCCCAAAAATTTCCAAAAAGGATTAAAACTTGGAAGTAGACTTAGATTTTCCCGAAGTTGCACGACCTTCATAAAAGAATTTTCCCCCTTTGGGCCCCAGAAAGAAATTAAAGATGAAATCCCACAGAAACCCCCTAAAAATCGGGGCCTAAAACCCCTTTAACAAAACTAAAATGTCTGTTTATTTCCGGCCCGTTAAAAATTTTACTTAAGGCAGGGTTTTAATTTTTCCCCCGTTTCACAGAATAAATTTCCCTTTTACCCCAAAAGCCTTTTTTGAGGGCATACATCCCGGAACACTGACTTGGACTGCGGCCATTTACGCTTCAGAAAAAGATTTTTTAAGTTGGGGAAAACAGTTTTTTTTGGCAAAAACCATGGAGAAAAGTAACAATCGTAAAGAAAAAGTTTAAGGGAAAAAAGTTAAAAAACAAAAACAAAACAAATTTAAACTGGGGGGGGGGCCTCTAAAAACCCAACTATCAAGGGCTTTAGAATATTTAGGCCCACAGCCTGGTTGGCATTATGAAAGAAGAAACTAGTTGAAGGGGGACAAGCCCGGGGGTTTTCGGGGTTCGGCCCTGGGTAAGCTGTCAAAAGTTTTTAATGGCCCTTTATTTTTTAAACGACTTTCTTTAAGCCGCGTACCCAGAATCAAATTCCTTTACACAGAAACCCATAGTTTTTTTTCTGGACATCCCAACGAAGACTTTTTAAAAAGGGAAAGGGAAAAGAAGTGGCCAAAGGGGCTGATGGGGGTACGAAATGCGAAAACCCAAAAAAAATTGCCTTTACATTCAAAAAGCTAACAAGAAAATGATTGGAAAGATGAAGGGGTGAATTTTAAAAAGGGCAGTAATACAAGAAAATGTTTGGGTACGGGCAAAGATGTATTGCGTTGCACCCCGACTTCTGTAACAAAGAAAAACTAAGGGCCCTAGGGTAAAGAAGTTGTAAAAAAAAAAAATAAGTCACAAAAAACTACAAAACAGGCTCTCTTTGAAAGCGAAATATTTTATCACACCCAAAAGTTAAACGCGCTTACCTTCATTTAAGTAAAAAAAATTTCTGTTAAAAAGAAGTCACTAGTTTCTAAAAAATTTAAAAAGCGAACTTCCCTTAATCCTGAGGGGTTTTTATAGCTATAGGCCCCCGGAGAACTGACTTGTCCCATTAAAATTAAGATCTTAAAATTGTACTTAAATTAAGATCTTAACTAGGGAAATTAACTTTTAAAATCTTAACTAGTAAATTAACATGACCCTTTCACTTAAAAATTTTCACTTAACTTGCAAATTAACTTTTTTTAACTTAATTAAACCCGAAATTAGCTTGTTTTTTTCTTAGCTTGTACTTAACAACACATTTAAAAAACTAAATTTTTTTTAAAAAAAGGGTCTACAGCAGAAGGTTTTACTTTTTTTTGGGAGAAGCTTTTTCTTTTAAAGGTTTTTTTGGGGATTTGTGACTTTGTTTTTAAGTATGGCTTTTGGGGCTTGTTGCCAAAAAACCCCCCAAACCCAAAAAACAATACTCCCAGTACAAAAAAATACAAACTTATAGTTTGATTGTGTTTTTGTTGGTGGCGGTTTTTTTCTTGGTGGGGGCTGTTTTTTTGAAATTTCTATTAATAATTTTTGTTTTTGCGGGGTTTTCTTTTTGCAGGCTGTTCCCCTTCAGCTATTTACGGGCCCGGGCCCCAACACCCCAGCAAAATTTTAGCTTTAAAAACACTACTCACCTGCGGGGAAAACTCAGTTTTTGGATTCACTTGTGGGGCACTCGCCCGTAAAAACCACTTGTGGGGGAAATTTTGCTCCTTTTGGGGTTTCTTCTCCCGCCCCGCTCATTTTTTTTTAGTCTGATTAAAATTAATAAAGATTAAAATTTAATTAAAAAAAATTTTCCCATGATTAATGGAAAAAAACAAAACCCTCCCAAAAACTATAATCAAGTCCAAAGGGGGAAAAAGATTCTAGGGACTTGGGTTAAAAAACCCGGGTCTTTTTTGTTAAGTCATAAATTTTTAAAACTTCTTCTGAATTTAATCGGCGTAAACTTTCCTACTAATTAACATATAAAAAATCATTGTCTGTCCCAAACCCATCTAACCCTTTTTTATCCTAAACTGTGCTTGTACCTAGCTAATACTTTTTCAACGTTGATGTAGACAATTGCTGAAACTGTTCAATAATTAGTTCAACGCCCCAAATTTCTGCCTTGGGTTTTTCCCACGGCAGCCCGCGAGTATAATCTTTCTTTAAAGACAGAGGGGCGCTGCCTCCTCACCTTTTAAAAGCTCGTTTTGAATCCATTTTTTAAAAACAATAAAAAAAAAAAAATTTTAAAATTTAGCTGTTTTTTTATTATTCATAGTCTTTTACTAATTTAAAAACTGTTTAGGTTTTAAAAGGGAAAGTTACTCCTTCAGGGTTAGTTTGAAGCGGTCAAAAATTAAAAAATCAGGGTTTTTTGATCAATTAAAAAAGGGAAAAAAACTTTTTAAAATGGATGGGGCCAAGAAAAGCGGTAGTTTTTCTGATTTGGGTTCCTTACGGGTTTCCCCCATATTACGCGCCCAAAAAGCTCCCTAATTTTTTTCTTTTTAAAACTCTTCTCTATCAACCCCCCAGTTTCCTTTCCCCGCAAAAACCCCCAATTTTCTAAATTATCAA
The DNA here is from genome assembly GCA_033310375.1 of Conus canariensis. Classification (NCBI taxonomy): domain Eukaryota; kingdom Metazoa; phylum Mollusca; class Gastropoda; order Neogastropoda; family Conidae; genus Conus; species Conus canariensis. The sequence continues at coordinate 31,803 of JAMYXO010000798.1, forward strand.
TAAGCTTGAAATACTCCGGGTTTTATTTTTAAACCAAAAATAAAAACCAAATTTTAAAAAATTAAAACAAGCCCTTCTTTTTGTTTTCGCAAGAATAGAAGAGAGAAAGGGTAAATAAATTTATTCTTTGGTAGTAACTGGGTCAAAAAGACCCTAATTTTATCGCTTGACCCACCCAAAACTCAGCATTTTAAATGGGGCAAAAAGACCCCATGTGATCGCTTGACCTACAAAGCCAGCCCCCGTTAAAATTTGGGGGAAAAAAGACCCTGTTTGATCGCTTGACCTACAAAGTGGTGCCCGGGAAACTGGGGGTCAAACGACCCGTGTGATCGGCTTGACCGAAATTGATTGGGGGTGCTTTGCCTTGCTAGGAGGGGAATGTTTAAATTTTTTTATTCCCTTTATCACCCCCTTTTTTGTTTGCCCCTAAGCCCCCCCCTTTTTAAAAAAACGAATTTTCGGGCAATTTTGGGGGTTTTGCATGTTAATTTTGATTGTAAAAAGGGGTTTAATTTTGGCAAAAAATAACATGGAAGGACGAATTTTTTTTTGTGAAAAGGGGGGTTTTTTGTGCAAAAAAAGATGGGTGGAATTTGAGTAAAAAAGAAACTTTCTTTTTCTTTTCCCTTTCGGTTTTTAACTCAAAATATTAAACATCTGCAATACCCCTCCCCTTTTTACCCCCCCCTGCCTTTTACCTTCCCCGTGCCTACCCCGAGAGGTACCCCAAATGTCGCTGTTTTCTTTGCTGTCCCCAAAAATTTATTTTTAAATTTTTCCCTTTATGGGCAAACCCCCGATCCTCTCCCCATGCACCCTTCATCTTTTCCCCCCCCCCTCCGATCCTTTCCCCAAAAGAGGTAACTATTGTTCCCCGCTCCCCCAACAAAATAAATAATTATTCACTTCCTCTTCTCCCCCCCCCCCCCCCCCCCCCCCCCCCCCCCCCCCCCCCCCCCCCCCCCCCCCCCCCCCCAAAAAAACAAAAACCCAAAAAAAAACCCCTTCCGTTTTCCCCTTTTCCCCCTTCCTCCTTTTTTGCCCAAAAAACCAATGGGGACAAATTCCCTTTTCCCTTTCTTGTTCCTCTACATTAAAAAAAGAACAAAAAATTGTCACTTCTTACTTATTACAAAACAAGGGGTTTCTTTCCCCCCCCCCCCCCCCCCCCCCCCCCAGTTACCCCTTTACCTTCCCCCTCACTCACAAAATAAAAAGGGACTACTCCCTTTCCCCCCTTTTCCCCCCTCCTCCCACATAAACCTTTGTCACCTTTTTCAAATTTATTTTCAAACAAGGGAAATTTCTTGCTCAAAATAAATCCTTCTTCTTCTTCTTTTCTTCTTCTTCTTCTTCTTCTTCTTTCGTGATTTGAGGTCCGTGTTCCTTTTTTTTTTTTTGTTCTTATGGTTTTGTCTGGCCAAAAAGACTTTCTGGTCGAAGGCCCCTTTTTTCTGTTTGTGTGTGGGGGGCCCATTCAGGGGTTGTCAGGGGATGTGTAATGATTTAGTCCGGTTTTGCTTGTTTATGATAAAGTTTATGCGTCGTTGTTTTGGTTCCCCTCGTGATTGTTTTAATTTTTGGGTTTTTCTGTAAAGAAAAATGGATATTATGTGTTTATTCGGTTTTATTTTTTGGGGGTGGGTATACAAAGTGTTGGTTCTGTTCGTGTGTGGCGGGCGTTAATAAAGTGTTCGTTCGTTTGTGTGATGGGTGTGGTGTAAAAACCCCATTCAGTTCATGTTGGATTGTGTGGTTTGGGAAATTTTGCACTGGGTTGTTTTTGTGATGATGTGGTTTTAAAGTGTTGGTTCTGTTCATGTAGTTTGGGGTAGTTATATCAAAGTTTTGGGTTTGTTTTATTTGGTATGTGGTGGGGTGTTGTGAAAGGGTTTTACTCATTTTGGTTGGGGGTGGTGATGGGGTGTGCTGGTTCAATTTATGGGTGGGGGTGGTAAATCATTTTGTTGGTTTTTTTCATGGGGGACGGGGGTTTGGGGAAGCTATGTGTTGGTTTTTGTTCATGTGGGTGGGGTGATTTTTAAGTGGGAAATTTTTGTTCCCTGTGGTGATATTCTGTGTTTTTTCTGTTCATGTTGGGTTTCATACGTGTTGGTTTTTTCCTTGGTTACATTATGTGTTAGTTTTTGTGCCTGTGGTGATATGGGGGGGGTTCTTTTCAAAGTGAGGGAAATTTTTGTTGGTTTTTTTCATATATGGTTGGGTTCTGTTCATGTGGTGGTAAAATGTGTTAGTTCTTTGCATGTGGTTATATGTGTTGGTTTGGGCCCTTTTGATATTATGTGGGGGTTTTTGTCAGTGGTTTTTATGTGTTGGGTTTGTTTTTATTTGGGGATATTATGGGGTTATTTTGTGCATGGGGTTTATAATTTTGTTGGTTCTGTTTTTTTGTTGGGGATATTTTTGTGTTGGGTTTTGTGCATTGGTGATAAAGTGTTGGGTTTTTTAAATTTGGTATATTATTGTTGGTTTCGTTCAAGGGGTGATATTGTGTTTCTTTTTTCGTGTGGTGATATTATGTGTTTGGTTTTGTTATGTGGTTTAAAATTATGTGGGTTTGGGTTTATTCATGTGGGTGATATGTGTTGGTTCTTTCATGTGGTTTTATTATGTGTTTTTGGGTTTTGTACATGTGGTGATAAAATGTGTTGGTTTTGTTTTAAGTGGGTTTTTATTCACTCGTTTCTACAGAAAGATGTACAAATCAGAACCCCAAAAAATCATAAAAGGAAACAAATCGATTTTAACCCTAATTTTTTTTTTAGTTTCACAGAACAACCCTTCTTAATAATTTTGGGTTTAAAAAAAAAAAATCTCGGCCTCAAACAGTTTTTTTTCAAATTTTCATTGGGAAAACCCAATTTCCTGAAATGAATGTTGTAATTTAAATTACGCCCCATTGCTAGCTTCAAATCCCAAAGAAAGCAAAAAAGGGGAAAAAAAATCCACCAATATTTTCATTTTCAAATCCAGAAATGAATATCGTTTCATTTGCATACTACGCCTGTTTGCTTTTCTAAGCAAAATTCCATACTTTTTATGAATTCAAAAGCTTAAAAAAAACCTTTCTTTTTTCATTCCCCCAACTCCTCAAACAAAATCTCTTATTTAGATAACGTTTGGAAGGGCAAAAAAGTATAATTTAAAAAAATGAAAACTTTTTAAACATTCCTTTTAAATAAACTTCCCCGAACGTGTGAAAAAAAGTAGGTAAAATTACTTTAAAACTCAAAAAAAATTATAACGCAGTTACAAGCTCTTGAAAACGTAGATTACAGTTTTTATACTTTCCAGAAATTTCCCAAAAGACCAACCTCCCGGAATGAAACGAAAAAAAATGAAAGATTATAAAACCTTAGTATTATTTTTCAGCTTCATAGCTGATGATTTCAAAAAAGGAAACGTAGATTACTTTGATCACGTAATTCTTCTGGTCAATCTCTGTTTTTTTCCTTTTTGTAAAATAACTTAAACATTTAATGTAAAAAAAAAAGTTTTTTTATGGAACACATATTAAAGGGAAAACTCCCCCTTAAGTGGTGATTCGTAGTGTGTATTGAACACAGACAAAGAAAAATGTGACTGCAGATGGCTTAATCCTAGCCCCCAAAATGAGGGAAACGCCAATAAAGCACTTTTAGAAAAAATCCTGATCAGATGCTGTCTTCTTCCTGAAGCTGAAATGTCCGCCCAAATCGACCTTTTGCTTTTGGTTCTTGTTAATGCAGACCGTGTCATCAAAGAACACCCACAATTCTCTTGGTGACGGGCACTTGTGTTCTAAACCTTTTTACTTTTTCCATGAACTAAATTTACAGCATCTCCTTCTCCTCATCAATGTCCTTGCTTTCCCGACGTACCACTGCTTCTGAACATGCTGCAAAAAAAGTCCCTTTGTCAGGATGAACAGGATTTCGGAATCGGGCAGCGCTGGGCCCTTTTGGGCTTTAGTCGTGTTCCTCCACAGTTGAGGTCGACGCCCTTAGAATCAAAATGTGGACTGGAGTTTTGGTTTTGTTGTCCATTGCATCGATGGTTTTGTTTTGATTGACTGACTTGGAAAAATTTTCTTCCCAAAATGGTGCATTGAGGTCCACTGACATTGGAATGAGATCCCCTGTCAGACAATTTGGGGGACAACAGGGACCTTTTCCATTCCCGCTTTCAAAAGAAGTTCCAACATGCCTTGACGCCAAGTAATTTGCGTGATCAGAAAGAGTAGAGCAATATATTTTTTCCGTACATTTTACACAACAGAATGAAGACCAGCAGACGCAACAGACAAACAAAACACAGAAAAATTTTTCTCTCCTTTGATTGTATAATACCCCCGTTGGATACAATAAGTCAAAAAATTTTAGTTTTGTAAGCTACGTTACCATTTTGAAATCTACGATCAATTGACCCTAATACATTTGTTTCTTTTTTTTTTAAAATATCCCCCCGAATCATTGTTTGTATCAAAAAATATTTGTTCGCCTGTTCTATGTCTAATTTCAGTAAAAAGATATGGTTTCCCAAGGAATTAAACTCCCTTTCCTATTTTCTTCCCCCAATATGTTTAAACCAACGTACCATTGGGAACAAAAATCAGAGGTTTTTATGATTGAAAAAAAAAAAAAAAATTTAAATCTTTTAAGATGTCAAAAATTTTTCTTCAGATTTTTGGAATTTTTAAAATGTGATTTTTGTTTCCTTCTGGTTTTAGAATAATACTGGGGCTGGTTTAAAGATTTCTTTTAAGTTTTTTAAACCCCTTGCCCCTTTATTAACGTAGATTACAATTTTTTACGACACTGGTTTTAAAAAATTCGTGTGCTTCTGTATCAATTGAATGTCAACATCAAATTTTTTTAGAAAATACAAGCCCCCAAAGCTTTTTTGAGGCAAAAGACCCTTTGGGAGATTGACAGAGTCATGATTATTTGAAACAAAAATAACCCTCTTTGGCTAAGAACTTTTGACAAATTTATTTATTTAAAACCTGGATAGTATCCTGCTTCACAGAGCCTGATTGGGCTTCATAACAAACATTGACACATAATTTTGATTTGTGTGAAAAAATTCAATTTAGACCCCAATAAGAGGGCGGAAAAGCAGAACACGCTTTTTTTTTTCTTTGTTCATCTTTCTGTAGAAAATATCTTTTGTGTTAGTTTTTTTTGCATGTGGGTTTCATTTTGTTGGTTCTGTTAGTGGGGAATTATGTGTTAGTTCTGTGCAGTGTTACATTTTTGGGTTTGGGTTCCCGTGTGGGTGATATTTTTGTTAGTTCTGTAGTGGTTACATTTTGTGTTGGTTTTGTTCATTGGTGATATTATGGGTGGTTCGATATGGGTGGGATTATGTGTTGGTTGGTTCATTTGGGGGGTTTTTTGTGTTGGTTCTTTCATGTGGGGGTTTATGTTGGGTTCTGTAAAGGGTGATTTATGTGTTTGGGTTTGTGGTGGTTTCATTATGTTTTTGGTTTGTATGTGGGGATATTATTGTTGTTCTGTCATTGGGAATTTTTTGTTGGTTCTGTTTCATGTGGTATTTTATGTGTTGGGGTTTTGTTTTTGGTTACATTGTGTTGGTTCTGTTCATGTGGTTTCATTATGTGTTGGTTCTGTCATTGGTTAAAATTGTGTTGGTTCTTTCATGTGGGTTCTTTATTGGGTTTGGGTTTTGTTTATGTGGTTTTATGTGTTGGTTCTGGTCTGTGGTGGTATGTTTGGTTTGTTCATTGGTGGTATTATGTGTTGGGGTTTTTCATTGGTGAATTATGTGTTTGGGTTTTGTTTATGTGGGGGGTTTTTATGGTTTTGTTCATGTGGTGGTATTTTTTTTTTGGTTCTGTACAATGGGATATTTTGTTTTGGGCTGTCATGCAGTGGTCAGATGACTTTCATGATTTTCGGTTTTAGTTGTCTCCTGCAGCCGT
>JAMYXO010008003.1:0-11378 GCA_033310375.1 Conus canariensis
GACAAAAAAAAGCAAAAAGGGGAAAAACAAAAAAAACAAAGGGGGTTTAAAAGAAAAACGCTTTTTTTTTAAAAGGGCACGACCCAAAACAGGACAAGAAATTTTTGGGCAAAAACCTTTTCCTCAGGAAAAAAAAAAATAAAAAACAGTACAGACATCAACATGCGCAATACCCCCCCCCTTTGAAAGCCAAAAGGGTGAATAAAAAGTTAAGAGGGACAGTGGAAAGGGGTGAGTAAAAGTTTCGAGGAAAATAAAAAAACGAGGAAAAAAAGGGGTAGAGTAAGGTGAGGAGGGGGAAAAAAAGGAGGAAAAGGAGAGAAAGAGAAGGAAGAAGGGGGAGGGAGAAGAGAGAAGAGGGGGGAGGGAAAAAAGGGAGGAGGGGAGGGGGGGGGGGGAAATTTTGAGAGGGGGGAAAATGAAAAAGAAAAAGGGGGAAAAAAAAAATTTTAAGGAAGTCCTTGGGTGACCCCAGCCAGGTTTTTTTTTTAAATCGTTCAATTTTAAAATTTTTTTTCCCCCAAGCCCCTGCCGCCAACAGTTTTTTTAAAAAAACACAGGACATGGGAAAAATGTAATGGGGGGTTTTTTTAAACAAGTAACAAAAGAACACCTCCTGCATTTGGGCTTCTTTTCTTCATTTTAAGCCAAGGGCAAACCCCCACACACACCCACACACACAAACACCCAAAACCCCCCACACCACCAAAAAACACACAACACAAAACCCCCACCACACCCCCACCCACAAACACACACACACACAAACCCCCCAAACACACAAAAACACACACACACACACACACACACACACATTTTTTTAACAACACAACACACACACACACACCCCACACACACAACACACACAAAAAAAAACCCAAAGCAAACCTGCTCGCCCATGCACAACACACCAACCAAAACCCCCAAAAAACACACCACACCACACAAAACCAAAACAACAAAAAACCCCACACACCCCTGGACACTCCACCCCCACATCCAGATCGCTCCACCGAGCACACCCCAACAGCCGCGACCCCTCTGCAGTATATGTGTGGCCCCCCCGAGAGATTCAAAGTCCCTTTCTCAGTTTTTGTGTGCCGATCAATTTTTTTGGGCTGGTTTATTGGGGAAAGACCAGTAAAAAACCCGCCCCCCCCCAAACAAATTAGGGGTTTTTTTGCCCGAGATTATTCCCCCAAAATTTGTTTGGTTTTATGATGTTTTTTTTTGTCTTTCTTTTGGGCTTGATGTGCACCCATCCCCCCGTCCCTTGATGTTCAGCTGAGAAAGATGGTCCCCCCACTTTTTTGTATTTTGCTCTTTTTTGACTTTTTTGGGTGAGTCCTTTAATTTCTATCACAAACAATCGGCCCCCCCCTTTTTAAACCGTTCTTAAAACGAGCTTTTTCCCCCGCCAATGTGTCCCCCCCTCCCTCATTTTCCTTTTACCCCCTCCATGTCCCCCTGGGCTTTACATCCATAAGGAAGTCCCCCCCTTTCCCAATGGAAGGTTCAACAATTAAATTCTCCCAGCAAAAGGCTTTTTTCCCCCTCCCCACTCTCCCCCCTTTGGAGGAAGGGTTTTATGGATCTGCCCCAGCATCAAAAGGGTTTTTTTTTTGTTTTAAAAAATGGTCTGTGGATGAAAGCCAGTTTTTTTTTCTCTCTGTGTCCCCCTTCGTGCACCCGGGGGGGTTAAACGGCCCCGCCAGTTTTTTGGCCCATGAAATTTTTTTCACTCAATCAAAACGGGAAAAAAATTTTTCAAGACTTGACCCAATGTTATCACTGAAAATGATCCTGAATGAACACAAAACCTCCCCCCTCCACCCCCCCCCCCCCACCTTCCCCCCCCCCTTCCCCCCCCCCCCCTCCCGCCCCCCCCCCCCAGTCATCATCTGTTTTTTTTTTTCAGTTTTCATTAATCCGGTAACCCCCCGCCCTCGAAACTTTTTTGAGTGGGCACAGATACGAAAAAAACCACCCGACCCCCTGTGAAAAAAAACTTGGGGGGCTTTGGTCACAACCAAATGTTTGGGTGGTGTCTTGGGAAAAGGGGGTCCCCAGTCCCCCCCCAAAGTTCCCCTTTAATTTGAATAAAAAATTTGAAGTGGCTTAATTATTTTTTAAAAAGTTAAAAAATGAAATTAATCCCAAAAATTCCTTCTTTTTTTCCCCCGTAAATAAATTTTAAAATAAAGTTAAAACCCCTTTCTTCCTTTTCAAAATTTTTTTTTTTAAAAATAAAATTTTTTTTTTTCCCCCAAACCCCCCTTGTAAGCAAAAGGGGGGGCCCCCCAACCCCCTTTAAACAAAAATTTTAAAACAAAAAAATTTCCAATTGTTTTGATTAATCCTTTTCCCAAAAAAAAAACAAATAAACAAAAGGGGCCAAAAAAACCCCAAAATTTATCCTCCATTGGGGGGAACACCAAAAAAGGGGGCCCAAAATAAATTAAAACCAAATTTTTTAAAGTTTTCCCCAAAAAAAAACAAATAAAAAAAAAAAATAAAAGCTCCAAACCAAAAAAAAAAAAAAAAAAACAGAACAAACAAAATCCCCCGCACCCCCCCCCAAAACCCAAAACAACAAACATTCCCCCAACCCCCTTCTCACCCCACCAAATGTCCCCAAAAAAAACCCCAAAAAAGCCCCCCGGGCCCACATTACCCCAAAGGGCCCCCCCCCATCCCATCCCAAAAAAAAAAGGGCCCCCCCCCCAATTTCCCAAAACAAACCCCCAATTTTAAAAAAAAAACCCCAAATCCCCAAAACCTCACTTTAAAAAAAAACAAAAAAAAAAAACACCAAAACAAAGGGGAAAAAACCCTTTTTAACCCACAAAAAAAAAACAAAAAATTTTTTTTCCAAAACCCCCCGTTGTTTTATTTTTAAAAGACGAAAAAACCGGGGCCAGCCGTTGGCCAATTGTTTTTGACTGTAAAAACACTTTCACAAAACAAAAACAATAAAAAGAGATGGGTGTATTAGAAAAAGTGTAAAGCTTTTTTTTTTGGTGAAATAGTGGAGTAACAATGCAAAAAGCCATTGAGGGCCGCACTCGTAAAGGGAAAAGCGCTCTAAAGTAATGTGCAAAACCCTATGTTTTTTAATTCGGACGTAAAAAATTCGTGGGGTTTTTTTTTGAAAAAAAAATTGTTCGTGTAATGGATAAAAAACGTTTGTTGTTTTTATTATTTTATTAATATTGTTTCATTATCCCTTATCATTATAAAAAAATGATGATAAATTATTAAGTTTTTTTTTGTTTTTTGTTACTGAGAAAATGCTATAAAAAGCCCCCTGTCCCCCCCCCCGTCCAACAAAACCCAAACTGCCCCCCGATCCGCGTTCTCGTTTTTTCACTACCAGACTGTCCCCCAAAAAATAAATATAGCCCTGAAAAGCCCGCCCACTGGGGACAGGTATTTCCTTTCAAAGGGGGTCCCCCCCTCTAGTCAAAAAAATAAGTCCCCCTCCCGAATTTCCCGAATCTAAATCTTCGTCCGAATCTTTTAAAGAAAAATTTAAAAGCAAAAAGAAACAAAACTGCAGCGTTACTGGAAGAAGGGCAAAAAAAACCAGAAGAGCACACAAAACAAAATGTAAGTCCGCAGTTTTTAATGCAAAGACACAAAACAGGACAAGAAAATTTTTTTGGCAATATGCCTTCCTCAGCACAAAAAAAATGAAAAAAAAGTACAGACATCAACATGGGCCAAAAAAAATCCCCTTGTTGAAGCCAAAGTGGTGAAAGAAGTTGACAGAGGGAACCCCGTGGGAAAAAAAGGGGATACAGTTCGAAAGGGGAATAGGCACGAGGAAAAAAGGGTAGAGTAAGGTGGAGGAGGAAAAGGGAAAAAAGGGGAGAGAAAAAAGGAAGGAAGAGAGAAAGGAGAGAGAGAGAGGGAGGAAGGGGAGAGAAAGGAGGGGAAAAGGGAAGGAAAGGGGGGAAAGGGAGGGTGGGGGGGGGGGGGGGTGTATTTTAAAAAAGTGTGGTGTGTTGCATATAATAAATGAACAAGAGAAAACAACAATAATGTTTTTCGGTTAATCCCCCCGGATGACCCCAGCCAGGGTTTTTTTTTAAAAAACGTTTTTATTGAGTTTTGGGCCTAAGCCGCCCCCAACAGTTAAAACAAAAACAGACAGGGTAAAAAAAAGTAATGGTGGTTTTGAAACAAGTAACAAAAGAAAAACCTCTGCATTTTTCTTCTTTTTCTTCATTTCAAGCCAATAGAAAAACCCCAACCCCCCACAACCCACACACACACACACAACACAAAAACAACCCACAACACACCAAAACCCCACCCCCCCACACACAAAACACCCACCACCAACGCAAAACCTTTTCCAACCCCCAAAATTTTCAAAAACACACAACCAACACCACAAAACCCCACACACCAAAAACCAAAAACCAAACCCCACAACACACCCACACAAAAAACACACCCAAACCCCCAAAAACAAACCCAACCCCAAACATCCATGGAAATCCCCCCCACCTAATGCACACCCAACACGCAGAAAACATCTGCATAATGCTGTGGCCTCCGAGAAAAATTCAAAAATCTTTATCTCCTTTTTATGTGTGTCCCCGATCAAATTTTTGGGCCCCCTTATTGGAAAGCCCCGTATGAGGCCCGCCCCAAACATTTTGGAGTTTTGGCCCTTTTAAATTAAAACCCCAAAAATTTGGTTTGGTTTATGAAAGTTTTTTTTTTTGCCTTTTTTCGAGTCCCCCCCCGATGTGCCCGCCCCATCCTGTCTTGAAAGTTCACTGAGAAAGAAAAAGGGCCCCCCCCCCACTTTATAGTAAAACTTTGCTTTGTTTGAAAATGTTTTTTAGGGGGAGTCCCCCCCCCCTTAAAATTTTTCCTGTCAAATCAGATCGGGCCCCCCCGCTTTAATCCAGTTCATCCCCTAGCTTTTTGCCTGCCAATGTGTCCCCCCCCCCCCTCCCCTCATTTTTTTTACCACCCCCATGTCCCTGGGCTGTACACCATAGGGGTCCTCTCCAAAGGAAGGTTACACATTCCTTCATGCCCAGCAAAAGGGTTTTTTTCCCCGTCTACTCTCCACCCTTTGGGGGAAGGTTTTTTAGGATCCCCGCTCAGCATCCCTGGCTTTTTGTGTTTTTTAAACTGGTCCGGGTTTAAAGCCCCTTTATTTCCCTCTGTGTCCCCCTTCGGGGGGCATCCCCTTTTGTATAAAACCCCTCCCCCCAGTTTGGGGGGATGAAATTTTTTTCACCCTAAAACGAAGCCGGATAAAAATTTTTCAAGCTTGACAATGTTTTCACTGATAAAAGATCCGAAAATGAACCCCCGCCTCCCCCCTCCCCCACCCCCCCCCCCCCCATCTTTCCCCCCCCACTTCCCCCCCCTCCTTCCCGCCTCCTCCAGTCCCCCCCCTCACTTTTTTTTTGGGAGTTAATTCAAAAACCCCCGGTACTCCCCGCCCCCGAACTTTTTTGATGGGGGAAAAAGAAAACAAACACCAACCTGAAAGCACTGTGAAAAAAACTGGGGGGCTGGTCACACGCAAAAAAATTTTTGCCCCGGTGTCCCCCCCGGGTAAAAAGGGGGGTCCCAGCCCTGCCCCCGCATTGTTCTTTTGTATAAAGCAGTGGGGCCCCGAACCGCTCGCAGCATTCCAGTTTTTGAATGTCCACGGGAAAGCTGAGACCTCAACTCCTAACGTCGGGTGACGTGGGTTTTTCCCTCCCCTGCGGAGATTAAGGGGTTTTTGAAGATCCATAGTTAATGCTCCCCTTCTTGCGGGGTTCTTTGAGCCCCAAAATCGCTTGTCTGTTCAGAAAAAAATCAAAACCCTTTTTTTCCTCAACAAACTCGTTCTTCTCGTCCCCGGCAAAAAGGGGAATAGGCCCCCCCACCCTTCAGGGGAAAAGACAGTTTTTTTTTGTTTTTAGTTTTTAAGAGACAGAAAGCGAGCCAGCCGTTGGCCAATTGTTTTTGGACTGAATCACTTTTCACAGAAACGTGAACAAAAACAAGAAAAGGGGGTATTAGAAACGGGGAAGCCTTTTTTTTTTTGTGGGAAAAAGTGGAGTACAAAGCCCCAAATCCCATTTTAGGGCCCCGCACTACGTATTGGAAAAAAACCCCTCTAAAGTAAAGTGCACCCATAGTTTTTTTAAATTACGGACGTAAAAAAATTTGTGGTTCTTGAAAAACATAAAATTTTTTTGTGTAAGGATGAAACGTTGTTTTTGTTTTTTATTTTAAAAAATTTTTTTACATTATCAATTTTTCATTAGAAGATGATTATTATTTGTTTTGTTTTTTGTTACTTTGGCCCCTATTAGCGCCCGTCCCCCCCTCCAACACCCAAGGTCCCCCGCACGGCCCGATCCGCGTTTCCTCGTTTTTCACCCCCAGACTGTCCCCCCCACATAAAAATAGCCCTGAAAAAAACTGCCCCCCCTGGCACAGGTCATTCCCTTTCATGGTTTCCCATCTAGTCAAATATAAGTCCCCCCCCCCCCCAATTTCCCCCAACACTCCCTTGGGCCCCAAATTTTGGGGGAAAAATTTTAAAGAAAATGGAAAAAAAAATAGGTTTTTTTGGAAAATGGAAAAAAAAAAAAGAGAAGAAAAAAAAAAAAAAGTGGAAAAAAAGAAAAAAAAAGGGAAGAAAAAAAAAGGAAAAAAAAAAATTTTTGGAAAAAGAAAAAAAAAAAAAAGAAAAAATAAGAAAAATGGAAAAAAAACCCCCCTTGAAAAAAGGGTGGGTTGGGGGGGAAGGGGGGAAAGGGGGGTTTGGCAAATTTTTTGGAAAAGAGCAAAAAAAGAGGGAAGAAAATTTGGAAGGGGGGAAAAAAAAAGGGGGAAAAAGGGAAAAGGGGGGAAAAAAAAGGGGGGAAGAAGGGAAAAAAACAAAGGGGGGGTGGAAAAAGGGGGGTGGGGTTTTTTGAGTTATGATGTTTTTGGGGTTTTCTATAAAAAGGGAAAAAAAAAAAAACCCCAAAAGAACAAACCCCCCCAAAACCCCCCCCCCCAAATTTGAAAAAATTTCCCCAATTTTTTCCCCAACCCCCACAAAAATTTTAAACCCCCAAAAACAACAAAAAAAAAAAAAACAAGGAACAAAAACAACCCCCAAAAGCCCCCTTCTTTCGCCATGAACACACACCAACAAACCCCCAAAAACACACACCCAAAACACAACCCAAAAAACACCCAAAACAAACCACACACACAAAAACACAAAACACAAAAACCCACCCCAAAACCCACCCCAACCCCCCCCAAAAACACACAAAAACCCCACACAACACAACCCCCCAACCCAACAAAACCAAAAAAACCTCAAAAACCCCCCCAACCCACACACCCCCAACCCCCAAAAAACCCAAAACACACCCCCACACAAAAAAAACACACCCCAAACCCAAAAAACACCACCCAAAAACACACCTCCATGGGGCAAACCCCCATCCCCCAAACCATGAAAAACCCCCTCCACCGAATGCACACCCAAACCGCGCAAAGACAAACGCAAAATTTTGCCCGTGGGCCCCCCGGAAAAAATTCCAAAGCCCCCCATCCCCAGTTTTTTTGTTGGTTTTCCCAAACATTTGTGTCCCGTTATTGGAAAGACCCTTTAAAAGACCCCGCCCCCCCTCATTAGGGGGTTTTTCCGCCCTGAGAAAATTTTTCCAATTTTGGTTTGGTTTTTGATGATGTTCTTCTTTTCCTTTCCCTTTTGAGTCCCCCCCCTTATGTGCGCCCCCCGTCTTGATGTTCAATGGAAAAAATGGGCTACTTATAAATTCTTTTTGCTCTTTTTTTTGCTGTTTAGGTGGGGCCCCCAGATTTCTGATCACATCAGATCGGCCCACTTTAAACCCCAGTTTTTTTTTCCGAGCTTTGCCTCCCAATGTTGCCCCCCCCCCTCCCTCCCCTTTCCTTTAACCACCCCCCCCCATGTCCCCCCGGGCTGTACCCCAAAGGAAAATCCCCCCCCCAATGGAAGGTTACACATTACTTTTCCCAGCCCAGCCCAAAGGCTTCCCCCGTTCCCCCTTCTTCCCCCCCTTTGGAGGAAGGTTTTTTTTTATGGATCGCTTTTGCAAAAATGGCTTTTTTTTTTGTTTTAAACTGGTCTTGGATGAAAAAACCAGTTTAAATTTTCCTCTGGGGTCTTCGGGGGCCAAAACCCCCGTGTATAACCCCCTCGCCATGTTTTTTGGCGATGAAATTTTTCCCCCTCTAAAAACAAGCGGAAAAAAATATTTTCAAACTTGACAATGTTTTTTCAAAATGATAAATGGGTCCTGAGTTTAAACAAGCCTCCCCCCACCCCCCCCCCCCCTCTTCTCCCCCCCCCCCTTTTCCCCCTCTCCCTCCCCGGCCCCCCCTCCAGTCCCCCCATCTGTTTTTTTTTCAGTTTTCATTCAATCCGGGAACTCCCCCCCCCCTCGAACTTCCCCGATGGGCACGAACAGAAAACCACCTGACGCACTGTGGGAAAAAAACTGGGAAGGCTGGTCCCCCCACGCAAATGTTGGGGGGTGTTTCCGGGGGAGAGGGGGGGCCCCCCGTCCCCCCCTGCCCCACGTCATGTTCATTCGATAAAAAGCATGCGGGGCGAAACCGCCGCAGCAAACCCCCCGTTTTTTGAATGTCCACGGGAAAACTGAAGCCCCAAACTCCTAACGTCCCCCCACGTGGCCCCCTTCCTCCCCTGCTGGAGAATTAAGGTAGGTGGGGAAGACATAGTTAATGCCCCCTTCTTTTCCCCGGTTCTTTGAGCAAGATCTGCTTTTTCCCCCCGTTCAAAAATTTAACAAAAAATTTTTTTTCCCCAACAAAAACTCCCTTTTTCTTCTCGCAGGCAAACGGGGAAAGGCCCTACCCTTTTAGGGGACAGACAGTTGTTCAGTTTAAGAAAGACAGAAAAAACGAGCCAAACCGTTTGGCCAATTGTTTTTTTACTGTATACACTTTCACAAAACGAGAAAAAAAAAAACAGAGATGGTTTTTAAACGGTAAGCTTTTTTTTTTGGTGAATAGTGGAGTAACAATGCAAATGCCATTGAGGGGCACACACGTATGGGGGGAAAACCTCAAAAATAATGTGGCACCATATGTTTTCAATTACGGAAAAGTAAAATTCGGGTTCTTGAAAACAAAATTGTTCCCCGTAAAAGGATAGAAACGTTTTTTTGTTTTTTTAAAAAAATTAAAAATTGTTATTTTTTTACTTAATTATGAAAAAGAGATTATTTTTTTATTTTTTGTTTTTTTTTGTTACAACTAGCTAATAGCGCCTGCCTCAGTCCCCCCCACCAAGGTCCCCCAAACACTGCCCCCCATCCGCGTTTCCCTTTCCCTTTTACACTACAGATGTCTACTTAAATTAGCCGACTGAAAAAAACTTTCCCACTGGCACAGGTCCCTTCCCCCCCATGGTCAAATCTAGTTCAAATATAATTTCTCTCCCCGAAATTTTCCCGAATCTCCTTCGATCCGAATCTTAAAAAGAAAAAAATTTAACGCAAAAAAGAAACAAACTGCAGCGTTACGGAAGAACCAAAAAGCAGAAAGACAAAAAAACAAAGTGTAAGTAAAAAGCAGTTTTTAATGCACGAACCAAAAAAAGGACAAGAAAAATTTTTTGGCAATTACCCCCTTCCTCAGGACCAAAAAAAAAAGAAAACAGTACAGACATCAACCCCTCGCAAAACTCCCCCTTTTGGGAAAACCAAAGGGGGTGAAAAGAAATTTTGGGGGAGGGGGCATGGAAAGAGGGTGAGTAAAAGTTTCGAGGAATAAAAGGGGACGAGGAAAAAAGGGGAGAGTAAAAGGGGAGGGGAGGGAAAAAAAAGGGGAGAGAAAGAGGGAGGAGAAAAAGAAAAAAGGAGAGAGAGGGAGGGAAGGAGAGAGAGGAAAAGGGGAAAAAGGGGGGGAGGGGGGAGAGTTGAGGGAGGGGGGGGGGTGTGTGATTTTTATGTAGTGTGGTGTTTTTGCAAGAAAAAAAATGAACAAGAGAAAAAAAAAAATAATGTTTTTTTCGGTTTTTAAATCCCCCCTTGGGATGACCCCAGCCATTTTTTTTGGTTTTAAATCCGTTTTTATTGGAGTTTTTGCCTAAGCCTTTGGCCCAGACCCCTTTTTTTAAAAAAACAAGACATGGGGTAAAAAAAATAAGGTGTTTTTTAAAAAAATAACAAAGAACACCTGCTGCATTTGCTTCTTTTCCACCCCGCCAATGACAAAACACCCCAAAACCCCCCCACAACAACACACACACACACCAAAAAAACCCCCAAAACCCACCACCACAAAACCCCCACACAACAAACACACACCCCCAAACCCCCCACTACCACACACACACACAAAAACCCCCAAAAACAAAATTTGCCCCCCCACACAACACCCAACACACACAACACACAAAACAACACACACCACACCACACAAAAACACCCACCCAAAAACCCCCAAAAACCGCCTACCCCATGCCCCCCAACCACACCAAACCCCCACACACACACACACACACAACACAACACCCCCCACCAACACACCAACACACACATCCATGGACCACTCCCCTCACATCCAGATCGCTTCCACCGATGCACACCCAACACGCAGAACATCTGCAGTAAAAAAGCGTGGCCCCCCCGGGTTCAAATCCCCTTATCTCAGTTGATGTGTGTCCGATCATTTGTGTCTGTTTTGGAAAGACCAGTAAAGACCCCCCCCCCCAATCATTAGGAAAATTTTGCCCTGAGATTATTTCCAATATTTGTTTTTGATGATGTTTTCTTGCTCTTTCTTCAGTTTATGGGGGCCAAAACCACATCCTGGGCCCCCATGTTCAGCTGAAAAAAGATGGTTCCCCCACTTTTTAAATTATCTTTTGCTCTTGGTTTTAAAGTTTTTAGGGGGGGTCCCCCTTAGTTTTTCTGATCACTTTTAAAAATCGGCCCCCCTTTTTAAACCAGTTCTTAACGAGCTTTGTGCCCCAATGTGTCGGGCTTTTCTCATTTCCCCTTTACCAACCCCCATGTCCCCCCCGGGGGTTGTACATCCCCAAAGGGGTCCCCCCCCCCCCCCCAAAAGGAAGGTTACACATTTACTTATTGGCCCCCCGCAAAAGGGCCCTTTTCCCCCTCTACCTCCACCTTTGGAGGAAGGTTCATGGATCTCTCAGCAAACATGGCTTTTTTTTTTTTTTTTAAATGGGCCCGGGGATAAAACCCCGTTTATTTCTCTCTGTGTCCCCCTTCGTGCACCTTTTGTAAAAAACGCCCTCCCATGGTTTTTTTTGGCGATGAAAAAAATTTTCCCCCCTCTAAAACGAAGCGGGGTAATATTTTTTCGTTCCCAAG
>JAMYXO010008004.1:0-7500 GCA_033310375.1 Conus canariensis
GTGTTGTGTGGGGGCTAAGCACTGCGCCCAGTGGGTGTTGTGTGGCGCTAAGCACTGGCCCAGTGGGTGTTGTGTGGGCGCTAAGCACTGGCCCAGTGGCGGTTGTGTGGCGCTAAGCATTCCCCCAGTGGCGTGTGTGTTGGCCTAGCTTCGCCATGGCGGTTGTGGGGCGCTAGCACTGCGCCCAGTGGGTGTTGTGTGGCGCTAAGCATTACGCCCAGTGGCTGTTGTGTGGCGCTAAGCACTGCGCACCAGTGGCGTGTTGTGTGGCGCTAAGCACTGCGCCCAGTGGCGTGGTTGTGTTGGATTTTGTTAATTATGTTCGTTTTGTTTATTTGTTTTATTTATGAAGATCAAAAATTCGTATGTTTTTTAACAGCTACTTAAAATTGTGCTGTATTAAAGAATAAGTTCACGAAAAATCATTTTTGTATTGTAGTTGCGTCATAGAGCCTTTTTCGTTTTTCGCCGTTTCGTAACTGAGAGCAGACTCACCCTCCCCATGTTTTCAGGAACATTTCTATTTCTCCCAATTTCGATTTTTTCCTTATGTACGCACGCGCGCGCGACTGAGAGATTAGAGAGAGAGAGAGAGAGAGAGAGAAAGAGAGAGAGAGAGAGAGAGAGAGAGAGAGAGAGATTAATAGATAGATAGATAGACAGATCGATAAAATAGTTGCTGAAAATAGGAATGATATCGGAATGTGTGTGTGTTGTGTGTGATGTGTGTGTGTGTGTGTGTGTGTGTGTGTGTGGTGTGTGTGTGAATGGATAAGCGCGCGCACGCGCGCGCGCGCGCGCGTGTGTGTGTGTGTGTTTTTGGTGTATGTGTGTGTGTGTGTGTGGTGTGTGGTGGGTGTGTGTGTGTGAGAGAGGAGAGAGAGAGAGGAGAGAGGGAGAGAGAGAGAAGAGGAGAGAGAGAGAGAGAGTTCTGCTTCATTTCCCGTTTCTAGACAGTACTAATTCTGTTCCCTTCTACACATCCATACCGTGGTTAGTCCTTCAAAACAGCCCCTGCACCGACAGTCCATAGCGTTACTGAACGGCTATGGGGCAGCCTGCCAGCAAAGACACTGCGCTGCTGCTGAAATGTCTGATTGCAGCCTTTCTCACCTGCAGTCCATAGCGTTACTGAACGGCTATGGGGCCAGCACTGCCAACAAAGACACTGCGCCTGCTGCTGAAATGTCTGATTGCAGCCTTTCTCACCTGCAGTCCATAGCGTTACTGAACGGCTATGGGGCAGCCTAGCAGCAAGACACTGCGTTGCTGCTGAAATGGCTGATTGTAGCCTTTCTCACGGCAGTCCATACCGTTACTGAACGGCTATGGGGCAGCCTCGCAGCAAAGACACTGCGCTGCTGCTGAAATAGCTGATTGCAGCCTTTCTCAATGTGCACCACACACCATCTAGCGTGCATTCTTTTTTTTCTTTGTTTTAGTTTAGCTAACGGTTTGCCTGTTTGGGGAAACTACATCGGCTATATTTTCCACCCTAAAAGCTCCTTGCCTGTGAGAAGAAGAAGAATAAGAATGAATGAATGAATGAATGAATCTTTAATGGGTTGAGAATTAGGCTCATTGAAGGCCTTTTTACAATTCTGCCCAACAACAACTACAATCTAAAAAGTAAGGTAACATCGAATTACAAAATGCATCAATTATAACGATTTCATGCTTAAAATCTCTCTCTCTCACCCTCTTTCTCTCTCTCTCTCTCTCTCTCTCTCTCTCTCTCTCTCTCTCTCCCCCCTCTCCCTCCCTCTCCCCCCCCTCACACACACACACACACACACACACAACACACACACACACTACACACACACACACACACACACACACACACATCTTAATCAACTGCATCGTTTATCAGCAGTATACTTTTTTTTCCAGTAAGTATGTATTGTCAGGCTAATGTCTGCGCATAGGTCAGTCATGAGTATCAAAAAGAAGTAACTTTACTTCATTTTTGAAAGCTGGTAATTGGGAAATATTTTCTGTGTTTTGATGGAAGTGTGTTCCATTCTTTACAGCCACAGAAGAAGAAGAAGAAGAAGAAGAAGAAGAAGAAGAAGAAGAAGAGAAGAAGAAGAAGAAGAAGGATGAGTGATGATGATGATGATGATGATTGGTGGTGGTGGTGGTGGTGATGTGATGATGATGTGATGATGATGATGATGATGATGATGATGATGATGATGACAACGATGATGATGACGACAACGATGATGATGCCGACAACGATGATGAAAATAGCATGCCGTGGAAAGGTCACTGGCAATTGTCGTGAAATCTTTTTAATACTTTGATCCCTGGAGATTCTGTAACTCAGATCACATGCCGTTGGTCTCTCTTATATTTTTCAAGAAAATCTTCCACACTCATCCACTCACCAGTCCCCGTTCTTCTTCACACACCCCTCCCCCACCCCATCCCCCCTCCACACACACCTCACCTCCCTGTCCGCCTCCTGGAGTTTCCTTAATTTATGAGTGTGCTCACATTTGGTGATGTTACCTGGGATTTGTATCTCCGGAAGAGGGGGCAGTGAGTGGAGCTGAGCGGGGGACAGATGAAGCGGAGGTTATTTAGCACTCCATCAACATGGCAGAGGGGACTGAAGAGAAAAAAAATAGTTGTGAAGATGAGAATGATATCGGAATGAAGGTGTTCGTGTCCTAAAAACAAAACAAAAAAAACCAAAGAAAGTTTCACGAGAAGTGTGCGTGCGTTTGTGTCCGCGCGCCCGCGCGCGCGTGTGTGTATGTGCGTTTTAAAAGGAGAGAGAGAAGAGAGGAGAGAGGGGAAAGAGGAGAGGAGAGAGAGAGAAAAGAGAGAGAGAGAAAACAAGAGAGGGAGAGACAAAGAGAGAATGTGTGTGTGTTTTGTGTGTGTGTGTGTGTGCGCGCGCGCGCACACACACACACACAGTGTGCGTGCTTTGCGTGCGTGTACCAGCACGTGCGGTGCATCCCTACGTGTGCACATGTGTATTTCCCTCTCTCTCAGCCCTAATATGGCCCTTTGCGGTCGGCTGGCCATAAGTAACATTCTCTTTTCTCTCTCTCTCTCTTTTCTCTCTTTTCTCTCTCTCTCTCTCTCTCTCTCTCCGATGGGGGGCGCAGGTTTCTTTCATCCTGGGAAAAGATCCATCAGGACACTACGGAGGATTTTTTTTTTTTTTTTTTTGGGGGGGGGGGGGTGGGGGGGGAAGATGGGGGGAGGGGGGGAGAGGGGGGGGGGAGGGGGTATGGGCATGGAGAACTGGACAGTACACGGGAGGGATGTAAAGGAGGGACGAAAGGGGTGAGGCGGAAAACGAAGGGTATGGTTAGGATTTCCTTTCCCGCATTTTTTTATATCATTTCTTTAAAAAGTATGCTAAGGGAAAAAGGCTTTTAGCTGCTCTTCATTTTTTTTAGTTTGTCATCTTCAAAGTTGATAACCCCGACTACTAACATGATGTACATTTCAACTTTCTGTATGAAGGGATTAAAACTTAATTTACGTGTTTTTTTGCTGTTTCCCCCCCCTTCACACACACACAGACCACAACCCCACACACACACACAAAAACACAACAACACCACACAACACACAACCACACACACACACACACACACATATACACTCCCAAACCCTGAGAGCAGGACGTGAAAGGCTTTAGAATTTGATTTTTTTTCTTCTGATAACCATTGAGGACGAAAATATTTTAGGATTGATTCTATAGAATTCCATTTTCGTTTGAGACTGCATGACAGGAATGTACCCTACGCTTTTCTGTCATCATATAACCCGTTGTCCACCAGGCCCGAAGATAAAGAATATGTTCTGTTGGTCAGGACGTTTTCAGCGACACTGTCAGAGACGCATCCTTTCAGTGGATGGACACTCGGCTGCATGGCACAGTCTCGCCCGTTGAACTCACAGCAAATCATCTGTTGGTAAAACCCCCAAAGAAATGGAACTGACGGGAAACGAAACCCCCCGTCTCAATGTTCGTGATTCACGACGCTAATCTCTCTGCCACGGCGACTGGTTTTTGTTTGGACTGGTTGTCTTGTAACTAGATCTACAACTGTTTCGTAGTTGTTTCTTTCATTATCAACGTGACATTCTATTGTCCTTTTGTGTGTTTTTAATTGCAGTTGCTTAACATTTGTGCGTATTAAAGAAAAGTTCAATATTTTGTTCAAACTTTCGTTTCATATTGTATATATATATCTATATGGGTGTGTGTTTTGGCTCTAATGGTGACCCCACTTTCGGTTGTCTCTCGACGTCTCTGCCTCTGGTTTAGGTCTGTCGGTGTCACGGCATTGGCAAGTTCTTGGGAACTTTGGTTTGAAAGGACTCGGTGTCGTCAGTACAGGGTAGGTGGTATCTGGGTACAGAAGAACAGAAAAAAGCACCAACGAAGTGACTCGTCAGCCGTTCAGGGTTGTCCTCTGACGAATGTACATTGGCTGCTCGTTGTGGATTGCCCGTGCTGGGCCGGTGACGGAACAGGCCAGCCTGTGGCCATGGACGGAGGGCCAGTGACGGAACAGGCCAGCCTGTGGCCATGGACGGAGGGCCGGTGAGGAACAGGCCAGCCTGTGGCCATGGACGGAGGGCCGGTGACGGAACAGGCCAGCCTGTGGCCATGGACGGAGGGCCGGTGAGGAAACAGGCCAGCACTGTGGCCATGGACGGAGGGCCGGTGACGGAACAGGCCAGCCTGTGGCCATGGACGGAGGGCCGGTGACGGAGCAGGCCAGCCTGTGGCCATGGACAGAGGGCCGGAATGAGTGGTGAGGCTGTAATGCCATGAGGGGGACACACAAGATGAAACAGAGAAAAAAAAATCTCTCTCTCTCTCTCTCTCTCTCTCTCTCTCTCTCTCCTCTCTCTCTCTCTCTCTCTCTCTTCTCTCCATGAGATGATGATGATAACGACCACGACGATGATGATAACGACGACGACGATGATGATGACGCCTTATAAACATAACTGTTGATTATCGCTGTGAAGTTGTACTCATCTTATTTCCTGGAAATCTTCTTGTCTAAAACGCAGACGGACGTGGTTTTCTTTTTCATTCTCCCCTCCTCCCCCCCCCTTCCCTTCTCTTCTTTCACCCTACCCCCTCCGTCTCCACATTCATGGGTTTCCATAATTTATAAGTCTGTTCGCACTCGGTGATGGTAACCAGGATTTATTTGTCCCAGAGGGGGTGGGTTGGAGGGAGGCGAAGAAAGCGGAGGCTGTCCATCACTCTATCACCACTGACAGAGGGCCTGAAGAAGCAAATGGTGACTGAAGATGGGAGCGATGTCGGGAGGAAGACGTTAGGTCTGGACATGAACAGAAAAACACAGAAAACCTCACTCCCCCAGGAACTGAAGTCATGACCGTTGATTTCTCTCTCTCTCTCTCTCTCTCTCTCTCCTCTCTCTCTCTCTCTCTCCTCTCTCTCTCTCTCTCTCCCAATCTCTCTTCCCCCTCTCTCTCTTCCCCCTCCCTCCCTCCCTCCCTCCCTCTCTCTCTCTCTCTCTGTAGTAGATAGATACACAGGTAAACAGACAGATAAAAGGTTGTACAGACGGACAGACGTATGGACAGATAGACAGACAGACAGACGGACAGATAGATAGTTAGATAGATAGATAGATAGACAGAAGACAGATAGACAAGCACACAGATTTAGAGACAGATAGATAGACATAGACAGATAGGTAGGTAGATGGGGAGGGAAGAGGGAGCTAAGTGTATTGGCAAGTTCTACGCAGGGCCTGATCTATTACGGTCATATTGCAGACGGGCCTAACCATTCCAGACGGGCCTAACCATTCCAGACGGGCCTAACCATTGCAGACGGGCCTAACCATTGCAGACGGGCCTAACCATTCCAGACGGGCCTAACCATTGCAGACGGGCCTGACCATTGCAGACGGGCCTGACCATTGCAGACGGGGCCTGACCATTGCAGACGGGCCTGACCATTCCAGACGGGCCTGACCATTCCAGACGGGCCTGACCATTGCAGACGGGCCTAACCATTCCAGACGGGCCTGACCATTGCAGACGGGCCTGACCATTCCAGACGGGCCTAACCATTCCAGACGGGCCTAACCATTCCAGACGGGCCTGACCATTGCAGACGGGCCTAACCATTGCAGACGGGCCTAACCATTCCAGACGGGCCTGACCATTGCAGACGGGCCTAACCATTCCAGACGGGCCTAACCATTCCAGACGGGCCTGACCATTGCAGACGGGCCTAACCATCCAGACGGGCCTGACCATTCCAGACGGGCCTGACCATTCCAGACGGGCCTAACCATTGCAGACGGGCCTGACCATTCCAGACGGGCCTGACCATTGCAGACGGGCCTGACCATTCCAGACGGGCCTGACCATTGCAGGCCAGTTGGAGCGATGGTGGGCGAGAATGGGAGATTAACACTCACGCCACCAAAACGGCAAAGCATAAAGATGAGCAATTTTGCCTCAGAAGTTTCCGAAATGGCAAATCCGGTCGTGAACTTGGCACAAGACTTCTGACCTTGCTGGACACAGCGTGAAGAAGCGTTTCGTTCACAAGTTACATTTATTCAAGCTAAACGACCACAGCCACAAAATTGAAGTAGAGATGGAAATAAACAGGACAGCTCCAGGATAGGCGGAGAGCGTGAGGTCTATCTAACACCGCACTACACGACCAACAGAATGACAATTAAGGCGGCTATCAGAAATCACATTAGTTTGTCATTATAAGTGCCAGTTCTTTCTCGTTCGCTGAATCATCAGATAGAGGGGGTGCGTGATATCCTGGTTCAAGTTTGCGCCTGTGACCACAAACTGCCGGCTTCATTTGGACTTTCTTAAGGTTTACCTCGCTTTAAGCTTTCAGCCAAATGCACCACCCTGGGAACATTGGAAGGAAGGGGGGGTGTTTTCTGAGAGTCCCATCCCTGGGCAAGGGCCTACATGGGCACCCTAATCTGACTTGTGATTTCGTCATAGGGTGCACAGAGCATTTTTTTTCCCAGGATGATCTTGTTATTGGATACCCCACCACTGGTTTGGTGCAAGACTGCCACAATTCGTAGATGAACCGTGCATATGGGTGCCTTTCTCTTATCCACATCCTGAGAATGGTGGTCCAGGCGATTCACTCTTGCACAAGGCAATGAGTATAGAGCCATGTCCAAGCCGGCGTGATTCGAACTCCAAATGTCTGACTAAGAACAAATTCGATACTCTACCACTCAGCCACCCAGACGGCCTGGAAGGAAGAGATAATGGCGGGTCTTCTCTATGACAAATGGCGCGGAAAGGGGACCCGTCTTGGTGATGGATGGGGGTGTGGCCTCGCTCTATATCAACCAATCGGCTCACGTCATTGGAATGACTATCACCTTCCGGAAAGATAACAACGAGGCTATCGATTGGTAGGGCGCGGGTACAGAAGTACACCCCCAGGAAAAAGACTGGCAAGAGAGAGAGAGAGAGAGA
>JAMYXO010008005.1:0-2500 GCA_033310375.1 Conus canariensis
TCCCGGTTCCGTAGCACAGAGTTTACCCACTCAGAGTAACAGAACTACAGAGTTACAGAATGAACCATAGGACACTGAGTGTGTGGACTGTATTACAACCCCCCCCCCCCCCCCCCCCCCCCACGCGCCTGGTGATAGGAACGTTGGTTTCGTTCACTAAGGCCCTGTTCCTTTTCTGTCAAGTTCCTTATGCAGGTTATACAATCTGGTCATATCTATTAATCCAGTAAGAATCAAAGCCACTGTACTTTTCGTACTGTATTTCTCCCCTCCCCTCCTCTTCCTCTTTCTTTCTGTGTCTTTTTCTTTTCTTTCTTTTTTTTCTCTTGTTTTCTTTCTTTCTTTCTTTCTTTCGGTCTTTTTGTTATATTCCCTTTTCGTTCATTTTTTCTCATCCGGAAGAATACATCTTCCTCTCCGATTTAGCAGCAGAAAACTCTTGGATTCAGAACCAGTCAAGGATGAGGTATTTCAATGGTCTCTTTCTGATCCTACTGATTCAACCTCTATTCCTTTTCAGCCCCTTCAGCCTCACACGCACACACGCACATGCATACACACACACACACACACACACACACACACACACACACACACACACACACACACACACAACGCACGCACATATGCGCGCGAACACACACAAACACACAGAGCTGTTTTCCCCCATCTTGTCTCTCCATCCATACATACACACATGCACGAATGGTCGTGCACGCACAGGGGTGTGCATTGATGCGCACAAGGTGAGAGAGAGAGAGAGAGAGAGAGAGAGAGAGAGAGAGAGAGAGAGAGAGAGAGAGAGGAAGAGAGACAAACAGACAGACAGACGGACAGACAGACAGACAGACAGACAGACAGAAACAGAGAGAGACACAGACAGAGACAGACAGACAGACAGAGAAGGGGGAGGGGCACACAGCAGACAGAGAAAGATCTATCAGTATTCACAAACTGTTAAGCGAGATAGGCCCTGAGTCCACGAAGAAAATGGATGTCCTGTCGGCCCTTGCTTCGTTCCAATCAACAGTTCATTGTAGAGTTTCTCTATCACGTGTCAGCAGACAGACCAATCGCTTGCCTCCCAACAAATACAGCTATTCATCTTAACCGTCGGGTCAATGTCTGAGTGCTTGTTTAGACTCTTTCAAAAAGGCATCCATCCGTGGTATAGCGATACGTTTTTGTGTTAGGGGTCTCAGCTGAAGCCTGGGAGAAAGGCAGGTTCGGTCCATTCCATCTGGATGAGTCCTTTTTTTTTGTCCCTTTGTGTGCAGTTTTGTTTTGTTTTGTTTTGGTTTTTTTTGGTCTCATTGGGTATTTGTCTGCTGTCTGACTATCTGACTCTGTGTGTGTGTGTGTGTGTGTGTGTGTGTGTGTGTGTGTGTGTGTGTGCGTGCGTGCGTGCGTGCGTGCGTGCGTGTGTGCGTGTGTGTGTGTGTGTGTGTGTGTGTGTGTGTGTGTGTGTGTGTGTGTGTGTGTGTGTGTGTGTGTGTGTGATGACTATATCAAAAGGAAAGTTATCGCGCTTGAAGATGATAAGTCTTCTTCTTCTTCCTCGTTCGCCATCCCGTTAGATGAGCAGCCCGGTGTCCTCGATGAAGGCTGCCGTCCGTCGCAGCTCCTCCAGGGTGCCATACAGCTTGGCTTCCACTGCTGTCGGTGTTGGCCAGTACTTTCTCCTGGATGCTGCATACGTCGTACAGACTTGAAGGATGTGGTCAGTTGTCATTGGTCCCTCACTACAAGGGCACTCTCCACTCTGTCCAATGCCAAATTTTGTGTGCATGTGGTGGAGCAGGCGATTGTGTCCAGTCCTCAGGCGGAAGATCTTGACCTGTTCCCGTCGTCCCAGCAAATGGTATGTGTCTTCTGGGTTGTATTTGGGATGCAGGAGGCGCCATTTTATTCCTTGTTGTGCCTTGATGATTGTCTTAATTTCATCGTATGACACCAGGTTGTTGGCCTGCTCCTTCTGTGCACCATCTTTTGCCAGAATGTCCGCTTTTTCGTTGCCTCTGATGCCACAGTGTGCTGGTACCCATTGTATCACCACTTTCTCCACTCTGGCACTCAGGGCAACAAGGGCTGAAGTGATATGGTTCTGTTCTTTGCAGCGGGAGTTCTTGAGGGCTTGGAGCACGGAGAGAGCGTCAGAGAAGACCACCACCTGCCCTGTTGTTCTTTTGGAGTTCTGCAAGACTGTTGTGGCTGCCTCACAGAGGGCTTCTCGCTCAGCTCGGAAGTTGGTGGAGTATTTTCCTGTTGGAATTGCAATTTCTTCATCTCCGTCTTTGTATCGAAGGAAGATTCCAGCTCCACCATCCCTCGTTGCCTCTGTGGCGGAGCCATCTGTGAAGACATGGGTCCAGTCTTCCTGGGGATATTGGTTGCAGATGTACTCCATGGCCAGGGCCTTCCTTTGGGTGTCTGACTGTATTCCTCTCTTCTCCACTCCGGGAATGCTGGTGACGACTGTTGGGAACACCTGCCTCTTCCA
>JAMYXO010008005.1:10000-11376 GCA_033310375.1 Conus canariensis
ACATTGGACCCAAAAAAGAGCCAAACAAACTTACCAACGAATGATAAATAGATCAAACAAGGACTAAGCAGATAAGTGCGCACACGAATAAACTAGATAAAGGAAAGAAAGAAACAGATTATAAAAAATGAGATTGAAAAAGCAGCAGGAACTACAGACCAAAAAAAAAAAGGGATATTGTAAGCTGCTTCATACCAGCAATATTTCCGCCCAGTTTCAAAATGTATGTCCCAAAGGTATCATCGATTCAAATGTATCCCAAAGAAAACCGGTACAGGCCGTTGTTTAGGCAGATCAAAGACAGCATTTGTTTGTCACGCCTGTTTAACATTCATTCCAAGGAGAGTACACAGAGAGTGGCACATCAAATAACGCCACTTCCCTGACATTCTACCCCAGCAAACTCAGCGCTAATAGGTTGTTTTGGTGGGGATGAGTGCAGGGGGGGGGGGGGGGGGGGGGGACAGGGGTGGGGTGTGGGGGTGGGGGGTGGGGGTAAAAACGTCTGCTGGAGATACGCGCGCCATGAAAACATTTGATGGTGATGATGATGATGGTGTTGATGATGATGATGATGATGATGATGATGGTGATGATGATGATGATGATGATGATGATGATGATGATGATGGTGATGATGATGATGATGATGGTGATGATGGTGGTGATGATGATGATGATGGTGATGATGATGATGATGATGATGATGATGGTGATGGTGATGATGATGATGGTGATGATGATGATGATGATGATGTTGATGGTGATGATGATGATGATGATGTTGATGGTGATGATGTTGATGATGATGATGATGATGATGATGATGATGATGTTGATGATGATGATGTGATGATGATGTTGATGTTGATGATGGTGATGATGATGATGATGATGATGATGATGATGATGGTGATGATGATGATGATGATGATGATGATGATGATGATGTTGATGATGATGATGATGATGATGATGATCCCACACTCTCAGTTTCCTCAACCAGCCAGCCTCCCGCTTACCCCTCTCTGTCACCAACAGAGTAGAACGTTATTTCCCTAAGCTTACTCTACTTTCATCTTTCTGATCATCAGGATAGTCTCTTATAACAGTTCGTGGAGCCATACTGATGCTGCTTGTGTTGCACTCTGTCTGTCTGTCTGTCTGTCTGTCTGTCTGTTTGTCTCTCTGTCTCTCTAGCTGGCTAGCTACTAGTATCTATCCGTCCATGGGTATAGAATTAGGTATATGTTGAACAAATAAGCATTGCGGAAAAACGAGTGGAAACCAAGCATCTCTCTATCGTTAAAATAACCACAAGGCAAAGATTATTTTAGAAAGAAAAAGAGGGGGAGAGAGGGAATAAGGGTGGGGGA
>JAMYXO010008006.1:0-2500 GCA_033310375.1 Conus canariensis
ATATATTTATATATATATAATATATACCGATTTATTACCTTTTCCAAGAGTTTGGGGCCCCCAGGGGCCACACATAAATGTTCAATCCCTCGTCGTTTAGATTTAATTTTAACGATCACACTTTGAATGTCTTAATCTCGATCTTTTTTAGATTTAAGTTAACGATTTCATGATGTACCCTATTCTAGCTTCATCAGTCTCGAGAACAGTAAATCATAGCTTGTCGATCGAAAAGTAATAATGCAACAAGATGAGGTCAGAACGGTACTATAAATGACACCTCCCAGCAAATATTGTACTAATAAATATGGCTCGCCAATAAAATCAAACTTTTGTTTTCCGAACAAAGCAGACCGCATCATGCATTTCTTCCTTGAACATGGCACAACTGTTAGTGTGCTGCTAATAACTGCTATTCTCATGATGGAAAATAATCGAAGAAGAATGTATATTACACATCACTGTTGGCTACGATGCAGTTTAGCGTCTGTTTTTCTATACTAAAATCTAGTTACCATTTAAGTTATCACTACAGAGGACAGGTGTAAAAGTTGTATAAAAGTCACTCCTCAAAGATCAATTATAGATTGGACTGTGAACTTCTGTCATGAAAACTGTTTGCAGATCTCCTCTATGTGTATGATGTAAATGTAAATGTACAGCTGATTGGTTCAATTGCTGTGTGGTGAAAATCAGTCTATTTATGCCATCTGCATTCATAACTGATATATATATATATATATATATATATATATATATATATATATATGCTTTTTTTTTCTGAGGATGGAGGATGGAGTGAGGGGAAGAAAAACCTGAAGGCAAACAGAGAGACAGAGAGAGAGAGAGAGAGAGAGAGAGAGAGAGAGAGAGAGAGAGAGAGAGAGAGAGAGTGTCAAAAAGTCAAAGTCAAAATTATTTTAATGTCAGGCCTCCGGCCCATAATATGGAAACAACAGTACAATAATCATTTAGATTGAATAAACTGCATCCTTAAGTTAGCTTTGTAAACAAAATTAGATAACCGTAAAACAATACCTTCATTTTGACGTGACATAAGTAGTAGAATTTAAACATACATGGCTGGTGATAGTACCTGGGCGTAATAAATTCATTTCTTATTTCATGGTACATCGGACACACAAGAACAAAGTGTAATTCAATTTCTGGTGTGTTTCTGCAGAACGGACACAATTTGGAGGGAAAAGAAAATGGATCCGTCTTGTGAAATCTTTGATGATTTTCTTTTTACTTGAAAACCTGTTTTGTGGGCATCTATGTCTGTCTAAATGCGGAGCTTTCCCCTCTTGTGCAAAGTTCTGGCTTCTCCAAGCAAACACAAATCAGTAATTTTCATTTACCTTTTAACTATGCTGGAAATTGTGTATTCCAACGACCTTGAAAAAAAACTTTCAGTTTCATTTCTCAAAGTTGTGCATCGTTCTCTTGAAAAAAAATAAACCATGGTTTATAGTTGTATTATGCTCTGGCAAGCGTGCATAATAAATGAAAGTCAATATCTGAAGTTTTTGATTATACTAACAAGGTGAAACAAGGGCATGTGTCTTGTCAAGTTTTATTTTCTTTCGCTGACAACAAATAATTCAGCTTTTAACAACACTGCACGACTTTGATACAGTGCTGTCTACAATTTTGTTGTGTTTAGTTCGGTTTTGTTCTTATCATTTTTTTTCCTCTTTGTACCTTCTATTAAATATCTACCTTAATGTAATGCCTACCTATCGAACATGCCACTTTAAACACATATTTCACGTATGACAACCATCGTATCGCCATGAGCTAATTCATACGAGCTGTGTGTACTCTGTGGTCTACATCAAGGAGTATCTCTCATCAAATATCATTCAGGAGACTAGTATACAAATCATTAAAATCTTAATCTAGACCCTTCGACTTCATTTCATTGGCATGTATCATAAAAGGTCCGTGCTGAATCCAGCTCTATCTACATAAGTGTAATCTTAAGATGAAACATGGCGCCAGCTTTATTATCGGAGTAAATCAGAACTACAATATAGAAAAATCCTGTCCAAGGCCCACCAAACAGATATCAAATAAGTTAACTCGGACTTTCGAACCATCAAAATGTTCTTTCTGAAAAGACAAAAGAAACTGATAGGTAAAATTTTGTAGATCAGGATACTGTTAGCATGATACCCCATCTCCAAAAGGTATTATATTTTTGCAAATCTGGGCATGTCAACATCATGATTCTGGTATTTAAGTTCCCCTAGTGAAATCCCATCCAGGCAACAAATTTACATTGCCGATGAAAATGTGCACATATTTAAACATCTTGATTCAGCTCTTTTCGTACGTTTAAAGAACATTTGTGTTGTTGCTTCTACTACTATTTTCTATTTCATAGAAACATATAGAAAAAGGTAGTCCAGTTAATTTGAGGACGTGGGAAAAGCATGGTCAGGTAGACCTATCTTTAATTCCATAATCCTCATTTTACGCTAAGGCACTTATTGCA
>JAMYXO010008006.1:7500-11375 GCA_033310375.1 Conus canariensis
AAATAACTCCCAAGCCGTTTTTAAAGTCAGGGGTAAATAGTTAATGAAGAAAATAGTAAAGGCCCTAAAACATATTCTACTGTCATAGAATTAGATCTAAAGACGTTTGTGTGAACTGCTTTTTATCTGTTTACCAGAAACGAAGTAGGAAGCAGCACGACATTTTCAACACAAATAGAAAATTTCCCTAAGAGGCTGATGATATCAAAAGCCTTTGCAAAGTCAATTGAAATTACACCTGTCAATTGATTGTTTTTAAATTTTGAAAGCTACTTACGTTACATTCACTTGCATTTATTTAGATGGATTAGTTTTTGACAGTATCGACAAGGTTTATATTGGCCTATAGTTTGGAGGATTCTTAAGATCTCATACTTCGCAGAATGGAATCAGTTTACCTGCTTTAAAGTGAATGGAAAATAATTTCTGTTTATGCAAACCATTTACGCTGAGGTACATATATTTTGATTATGTTGCTGTCTGATTCCTACAGGTCTTTTGTAACTGAGTTTTTGAAGGAATGGAGCGCAACATCGACTTCTGGTACTGACAGAAAAAGGAAAGGACATCTTGCATTCAGTATTCCTAGATAAACAATATTCTGTTAAAGACTGTCGGCCGTTATTTTTCTACGCATTATTTGCAGTTAAATTATCTGATATGTTCATAAAATATTCGTTAATCATTTCTGAGCAAATGTTTTTCTCATTAATTGTGATTTTGAGTATCGTTTTTTAAACAATATGTTGATAATTTCGAAGAGTTCTAGAGTCTCGGGCAATATGAGGCACAATTTGTTTTTTAGGGAAAGAAAGATCCACATGTATATACCTGGACATTCAAAACTGGTATTGTAATGTCTATCCAAGTGGGTGGTAGGATGTAGTTGTAAGAGCCATACTGGCACGAGGCAAAATAAACAGATATTCTGGAACCAGATTATTATGTACCTTGGGCAGATCTGCTGTTTTCTTTAAAACTCAGGATCTGTTTGCAGCGGCAATATTTGAATTTAGCTTGGTTCTCTGACTCTTTCTTTTTTTTCTTTTTTTTCTTTTTTTTTAGGAAAGACCCGGTAAAACAATTTTAGGTAGTCTTCATGCCAGAGCGTTTTCAGCATGTTAATCTTTGTATGTCTCTTGTGACATCTAAAAAAAAAAAACCTTTGCGGAAAATTGCTTGTATATTTTGTATTGTGTTCTATAAAAACTGTTACTTTGCACTCTTCCGTTGTGCTGTTTTTTTTTAGTTTGTTTGTTGGTTTGTTCCGGCTGTTCGTTTTAGACGTAATTACGTGTTCTAGGGGACGTTTTTACCGCACAATCTTACGCTTGCGATGCATGATTGATATGAGAGAGCCAGTGGGCGTACAAACAAACTATGGAATTGTCTGTGTCTATGAGAACTATTAGGCGTTTAAAAGCACACACACACACACACACACACACACACACACACACCACACACACACACACACACACACACCCCCACACACACAAGAGAGAGAGAGAGAGAGAGGGGGAGAGAGAGAAGAGAGAGAGAGAGAGTTTCTATAGGATAAACCAAGCTGGAGAGGCCGAGGTCGCATGAAAACACATCAGCACTGAGGATGTTTTATGTTATTGCTGTCTTCCTCTGAAACGTTTGCCTGGATACCTTCCAAAATCGTCTTTTCTTTATGGGAAAGGGCTCGCCTCTGAAATGTTCATTTTTTCGCTGTGGTCTGTTGCTGCCACAAATATACTTGCGCCAAGGAACTGACAACTTGTAGATTTGATACCAGCATAGTAAGCTTGTTGTATGACAGTACATATTTTTTTTTACCCTTTTTTGGGTTTCATTCGATTTGTCCACAAGGTGCGAAGACTACACCGCTCGTCCCCTCTCACCCTAAAATCTACACCTCCTTGACTTGGCCCCCCCACGTCAGCCCTCACACAACCCTTTAGAACGTCTGGAGTTTTTTAGAGTGATATCTCCACGGGGAATCTGAACGACATGTTGACTCTTGTCAGGATGAGGTAGCAGCGCCGATTTTTTGTCTCACGTCCTTTTTCATTGAGCTGTCATCCTCCCCTAATATGTTCTTGACATGCCTGAAGAGGTTCACGTGACTCGGCGCAGAGTGCTGTTGACTGACACACACTATGTGGAACTATTGCTTTAATCTTCTATTATTCTCCGCGGTAGATTCCATGCCGAATTGCACAGGATGCTTATTTTGTAGCCTGGTAGTGAGCTGGTAAAATTCCTGCACTTAGGTCTCCTTGTGAGGCATATTAGCAGTAGAAGAGTTGCAAAGAAGCTGTCATCAAAGCTCATGTCGGAATAGCGCATCCTAAGTGTGTCCACCATTATCATCGACAGAAAGAATTTAAATGTAATTGGGAAGAGAAGCCAGCCTTTCCACTCTCCGATGCTTGCTGGGACGAAGTTTAAAAGTTTGTTATTTAATTATTACTTTCCTGTTTGTATTTTTTTCCCCAGAGCTGCAA
This sequence comes from Conus canariensis, assembly GCA_033310375.1. NCBI lineage: Eukaryota > Metazoa > Mollusca > Gastropoda > Neogastropoda > Conidae > Conus > Conus canariensis. Next base: position 9,996 of record JAMYXO010008006.1, read on the forward strand.
TGGTTTCTGTTACGTGAATATCGCTTGAACGCGTTTCTAAACGCGATGCTCAAAACTGCAATTTTGTTGCCTGGTTGACGCCGGGATATCACACACAAGGGAGCTGTCACACTGTGCAAAAAATGCATGCCTGCACTCAGCCCAGCAAATTTACTCCGTGCACACGCAATCTCTCCAAACAACCGGGAAAGGGGCACACAATAACTCTTCTTCTCCCCCCCCCCCGGGGAATAAATTTACTAAACAATAATCAATTTTCCATCAATTCAATGGTTTTTCTTCAAGGGAATTATTTTTCATTCCTCCCCTCCCGTGGAGGTAAAATCATTCCACAGACCACTATTGGGAACCCCAAAATTTTATCTCATTATACATAATCTTCACAAATAACTTTGACCGGTTTTTCTCCTCCTCACTGGAGAAACAATGATATATTCTCAAGAAAATCAAAAAATGTCTTAAAATATAGTGTATCAACTGAGTTCATCAGGGGGAAAATTAAAAAATCATTATGGGTCAACATGACAAATGCTTTCTTTTCCACAACTGGTGCATCGTTGTCTTTTTACAGCTCGATTTTCCAACCCTGGAGACGATTAGGTGCTGCCCCAGCACTGTGCCCCAAAAGTTTGTGCGAGCCTAACTGGTGCGCCACAGCACTGGGGAAGGGGTTTAAACACGAATGAAGTCCGTGTAAGTAATCTATTTCAGAATCTGAATAAGATAAATTTTTTTTCCCTTTTTCCCTTTTCTTAACTCTCTCTTTTTCCCTTTCCCCCTCTGTCTATACCTCACCTGGTAATGGGGAATCGCAGGTGGAACTCGTTCTTTAAACAACCTGTCCGGGCAGTGTCCCAAGCCATCTCCTTCCTTTCCCTTTTTTTTTTTCCCTCCCGCGCTCTTTTTGAGTCCGTTCATGGTACTCGTCTAACTCTACGCATTACCGCCCATGGTTTTCTGACCCAATGGAAACGTCCGTCCCTTTAACCAATGATCGCCCCACGCTATAGCCACCAGCGACACCGATCACATGGGCAGGCATTAAACTTTTTTTCTTTTACCTTTTTTCCTCTTCCCTACCCGGGAAATGCTTTATAACAACTAAGGGGTACGCGATGGAACTCACATGTCGCCATGTGAGGCTACATCAATGACAGGAGCATACAGGTCTACCTGGCATGGGTGTCTGACCAAAATAAAAATCCCTTTTTCAGAATTCGTTTTCATCGATCATCATAGAAAATGTCCTCAGTGATCTGGAAAAGGATCCTACAAGACAAAAAGGGGGTATAGGCATATTCCTTTTTTAACGGGTATATCATGACGACAAAAAGGGGCGTAAGACATTATTGTTTTTTAACGGGGGAAAAAGTGCAAAAA